>JAPMOQ010019132.1:1363043-1374413 GCA_026543055.1 Argiope trifasciata
AGGTTTAAATCTAAATCCAGATAAGTAGTTTCAAGATGATTTTTATTCGTTTCTGTAAAAATTAATTCTTTAGAATAGCAGTTAGTTAGAGTATTGGTATTCTCTAAGTTCATCAAAATTAAATCATCAATAAATCTGCATCCATTTATTTAGTAATTTTCAATTATTTTTTTCTCGTTTTAATGCAGGAAAATATTAACTAAAGCACTTGAGAGAGCTGAACAAATTTTAATACCCTTTACTTGTTTATAAAAATTAATACCATTGAAAATGCAATTTTCGGTAATATTAAAATTGCATAAAACCAGTCAGTTGTTTTTATTAATGATATCTTCATTTAAATATTCGTCATATATAAAAGTACAGACATTTATTAATTTCTCATGGGGCAGGTTGGTATATAAATTTTCAAAGTATTGATTTTATACATTTTGTTAACTTTTAAAATTCCAAAACATTTTTGTTATTATTAATAATAAAGCTATCTTCATCTTCAATTTTATTTAGGATAATTTATAGGTATTCAAAGAAATGTTTCATTATGTAGTAATTATAACTGCCTTTACTACAGGTAACGAATCTAAATTTGATGAAATTTTACAGTTGGAAACAAATAGGGATATTTTAAAGAGCATGTTTCCAGTTCCTTTTTACTAGTATTAAGTAAATCGTAAGCATTTTGAAATTATATTCATTGATTAACAGTTCTTTATAATAATGTTTACACATTATACAGACATTATTTGCCGATTTATCTATAACAGTTATGATAAATTTCCCCTTTAAATTTTTTATTTCTTTTTTTAATGATTTGTTATTATACATTCCCCGTTCTTTTGTTCTGACTTTACCCGCATTATACTTTGCTTTAATTTCTTCTAAAATCTTTATTTTCCATTCTTTGAAACCCTCTGGAGGCCAATTATATTTCCTAGATAATTTAGAAATAAAAATGTTTAAATCCCAGCCGATAGAAATTAAAACTTTTTTACTGTTTAATTTTTCTCTTAGTCTAAATTTAGTTCCCCTTCCCATTAGATCTCTAAAAGAGCCAGAATCTATAATTTTTAAATCCCCTGTTATTACATGCCTATTTTCAGCTTCTACATAATCTTTATAAATTTATCTGTAAAAATAGCAGTCTATTTTGCTTATTTTATTTAAATTTTTACAATAATAATTATAGTTGCAATTTTTTTCTTTAAAGTTGTTGAATCAATTGAAACTATTGTATTATCCTTTAAAGGAAAGAAAACTTTGTTAATCTGCATAATTTCAGGTGCCTTTAGTTTTTCATAGTCGATGTCCAAAAATTTTATTACACAGAGTTCTTTGTTTAAATTATTTAGATTATTAATTAATAAATCGTTTTTTTTTCATTATTAAGCTTAAATTTAATAAGATCTGGAATTATACATTTAGTGTAAAAATTTTAAAACTTTAAATCATCTAGTTTATTATTTGTTAACCATTTAATTTTATTTTTTCTAAGACCAAAAATATATTTCCCAATTTTGTGAATGTTTTCGCTATTATGATCCAGATTACAATAATTCAGCAATTCCTCAAAAATAATTTGAAAATTACCCCCTTTACCTTTACCCCTTTTAAATCTTTTACTAAAATTTTTGTTTTCAAAAAATCTTTAAAGATATTAAATTTTTTATAGATGCATGAACAGTTTATATCCCCATAACCTTTGCCATTTAATTAGCTATTCAGACCATAAGGAAATAAAGTTTTTAAGTTAAAAATATAAATATTTTCGAGGTCTAGTCTTTTGCTTAAGTCATTAACATTGTTTTCTAGTATGTAGATTTTAATATTATTAAAGTTATGCTATTAAAAGTGTTCTAGTTCAAAGTCAGAATTCTTATTTTTTATAAAGTTTTTAATATCAGGTCTATGGTTATTAATTATTAGATTAAGTTCGATGCTAGTTTGACCTATGTAATTTAAATTACATTCAATAAAATTTATAAGATAAATCATGTTTTTATTTTTACAGAATGTTTGTAAATTTGCGTTTTCACTATTAATTTGTTCTCTAACTGCTAGAGCACAGGTCTTGCACATTTTGTTTCCACATAAACGATATTTTTTAATAACGAGGTATAATTACAACGTTCTAAAACAACCGAAGTATATATAGGACTTCTTTGGACTTTTCCACTAACTTTTCTAGAGCCACATTTACTGAACAGGTACTTTGGTTTTTGACGTATTCTTATGTTCCCTTTGTTTTCTTGTTGCTTAGTATTTTTGCCCATTTTTTGTTTGTTTGTGTACGTATGTGTGTTAATTTTTTTTGTTTGCGTTTCGGAATTTCCCCAGCATGTTAGGATTAACGATTGCGAATAACTAAAGATTTGCAGAATTGTAAGAGAAAAATTTTTCTCTTTCGCATTAAAGGTTTGGCGACCCTTGTCCAAGAACAATCGGCGAATGTTTATCTCCTATTCCCATTAAGAAAAAAAATGCCAATTTCTACCAACCCAACAAGAAAGGAAAACAGAGCATCAAATCCCCCCCCCTTTTTTTTTGTTCTTACCTAACAATTCGAACTTCAACCACCGGCAGGAGCTCAAAGGTGTTCGCAGATAACATAGAGATTCATGAGGACCACTCCGCGGTTAAGGGAACGCCCACTAGAAGCCACAGATGCTGAGGAAGTTGAAAGTGGGAGGAGAAGGTTAAATTTATGTTCCCGAACGTAAATTTGACCGCAGGAAGCGTTCCTCGCAAGGTAAATTGGACAATACAAAGCGTAAACAAGCTCAAAGCTACCGAAAACACGGAGCCATAGAGACGGCAACTTAGTTAGCGATGTTTTGTTTTTGGTGGAGCCTTCGAGGGTATTCACCTCACACCAGAAAGAAAACAACGGCGGAAACTGGTATAGAGGTTTAAATATGTATAGTTGAGATTACCAGGTGTGATAAAAAAATAATAATCATGCATGTAGTGACTAAATCTCAGGAAGAAATACACAGTCGAAATAGTTTTAAAATCCGCAGACAATGTCTAATAATAATTGTAAAAAAACATAGTAAATTAACAGAAGGAAAAACATACTACTATATTTGCATGCTATTAATATTTTTATAAATTTACACAATTTCTTAAATATGGCACAGGAAATACACAAATATTCCTGAGAAATAGTGAAAACTAGATATTACCCGTGACTCTGTTCGAGTGGAAATTTTGATATATATGTACGAAAAACTATAAAATATAATAAATAAAACCTAACCTTAAAAAGATACATTTAAAAATATAAGCATATACCAAAAATATATAAAATAAACACAATTTAATAACAAAAACAAAACAAACAGCTCATGTGAAAACAATTTATATACACTGTATACCCAAAATAAAACAAAACTGCAAATCAAGTCCGTATTTCTTTAAAATCAAGTCAATGATCGAGATTGAGATAGCTACAACGATATTCACACATAACTTTTAGTTTAAATGAAAACTCAGTAGTCAACAATCAAGCGTGAACTTTCAACGCCAGTTAGGGTAGCGAAATGCAGATTTAAAAAAAATTATTTCCTTTATTCTGTTTTCTTTTTATTTAAAAGTACTTTAGAATGAATAAAAAAAATCAATTAATCAACAACATTTGATTTTAAAAACAACAAACACTAAAAAAATAAGTAGAATCGTTTGATATAATAGCTAAAAATTCTTCTAAACCTAACCTGATTACTGTTGTGAAAAAAGCTCATAGCCTTACTCATATTTGGCGGGATTCGGCCTCAACTTTTTGGCGGGAAAGTTAGTTTTAACTAATAAAAAATTAACCACTCAATGAACAGGAATAAAAAGTAGTCTATGATCTATTCCTTACTATAATCTATCTGTGTGCTAAATTTCATTCAATTCGTTCAGCCTTTCTAGCGTGATTGAGTAACAAACATCTATCCATTCATACAAACAACCAAACTTTCACATTTATAATATTAGCGTAGATAACGACTAAAACTTTGTGCATGCTGTCCTGAAAAGAATTTCTAGATCTATCGAACTGTTTTCAATTTTTAAAAGTAATTATTGAGAATATTTCATTTAACAAGGAAAATAGATGTGTCCAATCCTAATTCAGTTCCATTAAACACACATTTTAAACATCAACTTATTACATTCATTAATTTGTGCAGATTCATGATGCCCAAATTAATAATGTGTGCGACAGTCTCATCACTTTCTTCCAGATATGTTTAGTTGATCAGACATTTGATAAAAAATATATTTCATATCACATACTTGCACAATGATCAAATGCTCAAGTGCAACAAGATGTAAAGTGAATATAGGAGTTAGAAAAGAATTAAAAATAATCGTTTTCGGATATGAAAACTTATTAACCTTCGATAAGAAACACGACTGTATGAAATCTCTGTTGAAACCTCACAAGTCTGAGCAGAATGTACTTCAATGCAATGCCTTGATTCTCCATGGTACAAAAGTCTCCATTAACCTATTTGCATCATTAGATTATGTATGCGCTAAATTTTTCTGGTCTCTATCACTGGAGCGTATATATACGCTGCATCATATTATATGCTATGCATGTAATATGATAAATACTATATTCATATTATATACTATATACCTATATACATCCCACATTTCAAATATTACCACACTGAACAAAATTACTAGCAAATAATGCTCAAAAATGAATTTTTTTCTACTTTTATACAATTTTACACCTAAATATGAAATAAAATTTTCGTGATATGGGCCTTTTTCTCATATTATCATATGATGAAAATTGGTTAAGTGTAAAATTAGTTATAAAACATTTCAAATATAGAAATACACTGATGGAAAAAAAATCCCAACACCAAGAAAAAATTATTGTACAGTAATGAAATTTTAAGAATAATTTTGTCTAGGTAACTAGACAAAATTACATTTGAATCTAGAATACATTTGTCTAGGTAATATATTTAATTGATTAATGTTTCAAGGTCACAGGTAGAGCCATTGGCCAGAAGAGCCATTTCAAATGTGACATGTTGGTACATTAGTAACCGGTGTAACCGCCAGAATTTTGAATGCAAGCATGCAAACGTGCGTGCATTGTGCCGTACAGGTGTCGGATATCAGTTTGTGGGATGGAGTTACATGCCTGTTGCACTTGGGCGGTCAATGCAGGGACGGTTAATGTTGGTTGTGGATGACGCTGGAGTTGTCGTCCAATGATGTCCCATACGTGCTCGATTGGAGAAAGATCTGCTGATCTAGCAGGCCAAGGCAACATGTCGACACTCTGTAGAGCATGTTGGGTTACAACAGCGGTATGAGGGCGAGCGTTATCCTGTTGGAAAACACCCCCTTGAATGCTGTTCATGAATGGCAGCACAACAGGTTGTATCACTAGACTGACGTACAAATTTGCAGTCAGGGTGCGTGGGATAACCACGAGAGTGCTCCTGCTGTCATACGAAATTGCTCCCCAAACCATAACTCCAGGAGTAGGCCCTGTGTGTCTAGGCCGCAGACAGGTCACTAGCAGGCGTTTACCTGGCCTCCTTCTAACCAACAAACGGCTATCACTGCGACCAAGGCAGAACCGGCTTTCATCAGAAAACACAACAGATCACCACTCCGTCCTCCAATGAGCTCTAGCTTGACACCACTCACGTCGCAGACGGCAGTGGTTTGGAGTCAGTGGAATGCACTGTACAGGGCGTCTGGCTCGGAGCTGTCCTTGAAGTAACCGATTTGTAACAGTTCGTTGTGTCACTGTGGTGCCTACTGCAGTTCGAATTTCAGCTGCAGACGCAGTACGATTAGCCACAGCCATACGCCGAATACGACGGTCTTCCCTCTCAGTAGTACCACGTGGCCGCCCGGAACCTGGTCTTCTTGAGGCAGTACCTTCCCTTGACCACTGCCACCAATACTCATGCACAGTGGATACATTCCTGTCAAGTCTTTCAGCAATATCGCGGAAAGAAAACCCACCTTTTCGTAGCCCTACAACACGACCTCGTTCAAACTCAGTGAACTGTTGATAATGGCTTTTTCGTCTTCTCAGAGGCATCCTTGACTAACACTAACCCACTAACGTCAAATCTCAACTGTAAATAAAGATCACGAACCTTACAGCGCTTATTTAAAGCAAACCTCATTTGCATGTTCATAGTGTCGCTACTAGCGCCACACTTACGCGCATAGCTCGAAATTTGAATCGACGTCATCTTTCAGATGTATAAACACGCCTACCAAATTTTATTTATCTGGCACAGCTCCTTCCTAGTGTTGGGATTTTTTTTCCATCAGTGTATTATTAAAGTGTTGTTTTTTACTGAGTACCTCTTAATTCATTCACGCGATTGTAAAATTCAACTATGGCATTAATAAAGCCATAAAAAAGAGAAATGCGGCATGAAAATAATTTTACATAAAATTATGCCTGCCTCTCCTTTCCCCCCTTTTTTTTTTCTTTTTTCAAACACATAATTACAATAATTAAAAAAAATGTGTTACTTCGTCTATAATGTACAAACATAGGGAATTATTCAAAATATTTCGTCGCATTTTCGACCACCAAAGAACGGGAGGAATCTGAACAAGAGTTATGATAATCGTCTTTTCTTAACTTGACTAGAATAGACCGATTAACTTCCCTTCGCGACTTCATAATAGACAAAATATGTTTTCTATGGTACTAAGAAATGAGCAATATGGACAAAGATATTTTCTTTCTAATGCTTCTAGAAGTTTTAAACATATATATTAAGGGAAGGAGTCATGTGGCATCTTTTGTGTGGATATAGCTGCTGTAAAAACCATTCTCTAACTAAAAACCAAACCAAAAAGTTTACTATTTGTTCTCCGCCAAATGGTACAAAAATGATAATACATACAAAAACAGTAAAATTACTTCGGATAAAATAATTTTTAAAAACTAAAAGTGTTTTTTTAATATTTTTGAAAAATTGTTTTCGAGAGATAATTGAACATAAATACTTTAATAAATAATAAAATAAAACCAAGGCAGGTCTCCTTTTATTGTACCACCCAAGTGAAACTACATTAAAATAATTTTTTTTCGATAAATTGATGATGATGATGTCGTGTCTGCGTTACAGCAGAAAGAGGAATGCAGTAGCTCTTGAAGGTAATGTAATGATCTCTACCGGTAAAATAAGAGAGTGGAATTGCAGATTAATATTTTATTTTCAGCCCTATATGTTTACAGAAGAAGAATTTGTTCTGCTCTAGGTTAAATATTCGCAATTTACGCAACATTTGTAGGTTGAAGGTCTATCGTGAAAACAGTTCAGGGAAAAAGCCCCCCATTAACTCCAAGGAAGTTACCCCAAGATTGTAACAGGATGTTAGACAGAACCGCTTTCAGGGTAGAGAGTCAAACATAGCAGTCCGTAATCCAAAAGTTTCGCCTCTCTTCCAAGATAAACCGGCACTTTACTGTTGTCCAAACTCCACCTCCTTAAACTCTTTTAGACCACGTCATTTCTCCATCGGCCAATCATCCGACAAAAATTTCCCTCAATTGTGGCATCAATCTTTCGTGTCGTGGGCCTGTCCATCCAACACGTCCAAGTAATTCCACTCTAGAACACGTGTCAGTGATATTCCTTCAAGAAAGGAACCTCCATAATCCAGCTGTTGGACACCTTTCCTTTGAAGAAGCGACAGGTTCCATCCTCACAATGAACTTCAAATGTGGTCTGATCAGATGCGAACAATCGGAGAAGAAGATTACCATCTCGAAATCTGGTGGCATGTAACACTGGAAGGCGGTTTTACATATGGTGTGCAGCTGTCGGGAAATACTGCTAATCGTGAATGGGACAGGGGAGCTTTGCAATAAAGACCCTTGGGCAACCAAGTCAGAAGTCTGACTTCTAGCTCACATGAAGATGACACTTACTTGCACAACTCCTTCTCACTGATGACTGATTCACACACTTCACAGATAGAATATAGAGAAAGGAACAAACCATGTCTGAAGCAAGACTCCAACCCGGAACCCCCAGATCACGGAGAAGACACGCTCGATACCCTTAGGACAGAGAACCAGTGTCGATTAGAATAATATCATTCGGTTTCAATAAAGGCCAGATGTTCTCGAGTCCTGAGGCAGTGTTACAGCTGGCCTACATTGTTTGAAGGCGTTCGGGCTCATGGACTTGGTTTGATGTAACTGTCAACCAGGTGGGATAAGCCACAATACATATTAATATCATTGAATAAAGATTTTTTTATTTCATACATTACGTGATACCGGTAGAAATAATATTAAGAAATATAAATAACAGTTCTCAATACTTCCGTATGTCTGTGCTTCCCAGTACACATGAAATGTAGCTTATGATAGTCGTCTTTTCCAGAAAAGAAGCAATTAATTATCTCGCCACTGAGACGTAATAAAGGACAAACTAAAACCATTGACAATCATCCTTGTGCTACTAAGGGACACAAAAAATACCTAAGGATATTTTCTTAGTAATGCCTTCTCATTTAGTTGTAGATGTCAAGGGACATTAAGGGGAATGCCCACTGCTTTAATGGTTTGAATTGGGCTAGAGTTGTAAAAAAAGATGTTAATACGCTCTTGTAATTTGCCATTAATTCGTATGTGCGAAAACAAAATAAATTGTTGATTTATCATGAGATAGATAAAATTATCGTATTTGTTTGAGAGATTAGTAAATTAGACAAGAATTCAAAAGGGCTAACAATTTAGATAAAGTTGTTTCAAATGATCTAAATTCCTGGATATTTTTATTTATAATCAAATAAAAACCTTTATAACAAAGTGTATATATATATATATATATATATATATATATATATATATATATATATATATATATATATATACGTGTGTGCGTGATGATATTTTAAAAGTTAACTTAGACTGAATTAATTTCTTAATTTTTAGCTCAATTTTCCAATATTAGCTTAATTCTAATAATATATTCTTACTTCCTGATCCGATTCCACGTTATCTACTTAATTAATTCAAGAAATACTTTGTAAAGTGCTTTAGTCAACGATTTCCAAGGTGCGAGTGGTTGATAAAAGTTGCTGAGCTAAAGGAATAGTTTTAGAAAAAGATGTCTGTGTTTCCCCTGCTTTGACAGTCACATGTGCAGAAATTCCAATGAGAAACCCTGTCTATACGCAGTGTAAACTAGATTTTCCCTATCAAAATAAGCTGTTTAGGACCCGGGATAAAATGTTTGAGGGTTCCCCCTATTTCGTCCGTCAGTTGTTCTGAGTTGTGTGTTCGTCGTTCCTGTTGTAGATAAACATACTTGCTTCTTCGTGATGAAATAAAACTATGGTCTCTTCAATGTCTTCGAACTGCAATCTGCTTCCAAAATTTCAAATATTTTGCTCTTAAATTGGTGCATCTCTTTGGCCTTAATTTTCGAGTAACGAGGGGTCAATATTGTTGGACATTGTCTGATTCCTCACATAAAATATCCTTTATTTTGAATCCTTACTTAAAGGTGACCCTTGAAAAAGTCTTCAGGCTGGATTCCTTTTCTATTTGTTGTAATTTTCATTTTATTGTATTCCTTTTAAATGACTTATATTGCTAATTTATTTAGATTCATCTGTATTTTAGTAGTTGCTGCATCAGCTCTCACTTAATATAATGATAGTTTTTTTTAATTTTTTTAATTTTAATCTTGTTTGAATCAGAAATAAATTTTACCGTTTCCTAAATAAATTTTACCGTTACCTAAATCCGTTTCCTAAATTAATTTAAGTACGTTTCATTAATAGGTTTTATTTCTTTTGTCTTTTACTTTTATTTCATTTTTGTAGTTTAATTCCGTATGAAATTTATATGCGATTCGAATTTAAATTTTAAATTCGATTAATTTGTTTCGTTTTAAAAATATTTTTTAGTTCCGGTTTTCCGAAATAATATAATTTTTGATGAATTCTGGAAATTGCTTTTAATTATTTAATGACTTTATGGTTGATAACTTATATATATATGTATATGTATGTGTGTGTGCATATATATATATATATATATATATATATATTACCGTTTATTGTAATAGTACACACACATATGTGAGTGTGTGTACCATTACATGAAGTGTGTATATCATTGTTTTCGCATTTTTACCATGGTACCCACTAAATATATTGCGAAATCTGTAGCAATTGCAAGAAATTTGAAATGTCTTTGTCTCACCATTTGAATGAAATGTGACAAAGGCTTATGATAATCGTTTTTTCCAGAATCCGAACGACTGATAAACTCGCCGCTGTGACTCAATAAAGGACAATCTAAACCCAATGGCAATCCTCCTGGCGATACTAAGAAACCCACAAAAAGCCGGGGGATACTTTCTGAGTAATGCCTCCCCATTTAGAAGTAGATGGAAAGAGACACTAAAAGAGGGGGGGGGATGTCTCTTGCATTACTTGTTTGGACGAACGGAGAGTGAAAAAATATTGTTAATATAGCTTGCCGTTTTCTCACAGATTATTAGTTTATAAACGTGACTAGAAAATAAACTATCAGTTATGCTGTTCTCGAGAAAAGGACCAAAATATCGAATTTTTTTTAAAAAAAATCATTGATTAATCAAAAATTCAAACGGTTTTACCATTTTTATTAATTGGGTTCTAATGGCAGAGGATTATAAAGTATTTTATATATAATAAAATAAGAAGAATACACTCTCACTTCTTTTATACTGATAAGAGACTCTGGGTAGAAAAAAACTTGATTTTATACTCTTTTTTTTCTGTATAATAGCAATAAATAAGGAATCTTAACATCATTTTGTTTTTAACATCATCTTTTCATTAAGTACACAATGAAAAAAATTATGAAATATCTATGCCGATTGCAAGAAATTTCAATCGTCTTTGTCCCTTCACTTGAATAAAATGTGACAAAAGGCTTTTGATAATCGTCTTTTCCAGAATCTAAACAGCTGATAACATCGCCATAGCGACTCAATAAAGAACATAGTAAAACCAATGACAATCATCCCCTTGGTACTAAGAAACCCACAAAATGACTATGGATATTTTCTCAGTAAGGCCTCCCCATTTAGATGTAGATGTCAAGGGACACTAGGGGAAGGGGAAAAAATGTGTCATGCATCACTTGTTTGGACGAAGCGAGAGTAAAAAAAGATTAAAAGTAATTAAAGACTTTTAACATCACTATATTATGTAGAAAACATTGAAAAACATAATGAAGTATCTATGCCGGTTGCTAGAAATTTCACTCGTCTTTGTCTCTTCATTTGAATAAAATGTGACAAAAGGCTTATGATAATCGTCTTTTCCAGAGTCCAAACGGCTGATAAACTTGCCACAACGACTCAATAA
>JAPMOQ010019132.1:1403308-1413736 GCA_026543055.1 Argiope trifasciata
CTCATGTGTAAAATGAATCAGTTAAAAATAAAATTTCCTATGTACTTATTTATATGTGAATATAAAGACTTAAAAATGCGAGAATTTTATTAAAAACAATTAAATCATGAATTTGAAATCTCCTAACTTCCTTTTTATTCTGTGTTCTTATCTCTAAGTACTTTTTAACTTCTAATATATTCTACTCCTTCCCCCCCCCCCCATCAAAATAGGGCATTTTTTCCTCAATTGCATGTACTTGCTTTTCTTCATACATTATAATTGATTATTCTACGAACGACACGACTATTTTAATAATCGCTTTATTAAGACACCTTTATCCCTAGCTTATTCAAAATTTGGATACAATCGCGGTTATTTCGTTTTTATAATGAAGAATATCGTGAGAATTTTTATTATTCAAATTGGATAAGGAAAAAAATTACATTCCCCCTCTGCATAACTATTATATTGAATTTAAAATCAGGAACTTTTAGCTACTAATTCATTTAAAAGGATTAGTACATGCTTAGAAAAACTCTTTTAGGGGAGCTAGAAAGCTATTATATAACACATATTTATTTTTAATCATCGATTGCAGTCGATAAAATTTCATTAGTGAAACAATTGCAGCCAAATAAATTAGATTTCCAAAAAATCCAAAATATTTTATTATTTAATAAACCTAATTTATAATTGCACAATTTACTTATCTCAGTAATTTGTAAAGAACTCACTTAATCCAGGAACAGCTAATTAACTCTTTTTAGCATGCATATTGCAAAAGAATAGTTGCCTAAGTTTTATTAAATTTATTTTAACCATTTATCAGATTTTAATCAGAAAATTATTATAATAAATGAAACTAAATAGAATTACAAAAACTTACAGATTCATTATGGACGAAATAACAATTAAACCAATAAGTAATCGGAATAGTGGATAAAAATAAAAATAAATCATGTATTTCAGTGATTATTCACTTCCCAATTTTATCGGTTATTCTGCCAAAATTAATGTAAATCATAAGCCGAATGAATGAACGGCATTTGAATCAAAAGTGTGACAATCTGTGAACGTAACATCGCCGAGATCAATCGAGTTTAGTTTTTAGTTACCGACCAAAATTGTGGGCAAAATGCGACATCTTGTTCATCTTTCGCCAGTTATATTGCCAAAAATAGTGCAAGTTAGTAGTTGAATGAAAGACATTTGATTCAAATGTCTGAAATTCTGCGGACTTGATGTCATCGACATTGATTTCTTAACGACTGACCAAAAAAGGATCGGTAAAATGCGTCATCTTATTTACTTGCTACCCTGTCAACTATTTTGCCAATTGTAGTAATTCCTCTGTCTTAAATAGTTAATTGGATATTTCGATTGTTTAAAATATATTTATTTTAAGAATAATTTTTAATGTGTCATGTTTGTTGATGCTGAGTTTTCCTCAACTTTTCCGAAGTGGGGAGACATTTGTCTATGAAATTCTCCTTTTCTCCCCGACAAGTGTGGGGAGAAATTACCGACAGAGGGACAATTGCACCTTGCTAAGGCCTTTGTGCTAGGAATGTCATTAAGAACATCACTCTGATAAAAATTAAAAATCGCAAAATGACTGGTGGTGGTACATTTTGCAGATGTTTTCCTTTTTGCCGCACAAACATCAAAATAACATTTGGTATAATGCAAAAAAGAATTTCAAGTTTCAAGCAATTTTGAAATACTAATGATAGGTTTTTGCATTGTGATACAATAGTACTGAAAGTAAAAAAATAATCATATATTCATATTTATCCATTGGAATGTGTACAAAATAAAAAAGCTGCTTGTCTTTAAAAAAGATTTTAAAATGTACTCAGTTCAAATGATAAATGAAACATAATACGTGAGGCATTAGAGTTAGAAAGTGGTTCATAGAATATATAATCTTCAGGCATATGAAAATTCTTATATAAAAAAACTTATTTGACTTAAGTCGTAATTCTAAGTGGAATTAAATACGAAAATATGGAGAACAGGAAAAAAATTGTGAAGTATTCTTGAAAAAGATACTTCAAAATTTCTTGCAAATATAGTTTATGAAATCATTTTATCAGTTATATATAACTTCCTAGAAAATGCAGTTAAATGAGAATTTAGCAAATATCGATGGCATGTTATACGGAAGGATGGTTTTTCATAGATTATGCAATTTTCATAGTTATATGTAAGTTCATTTTCTTACCCATTTTCCAATTTTGGGGTTAAAGTAAATTTTTTTGAAGGAAATGATATAATAAAAACACCTTTTCCACCCCAATAACATCCATAGTAAGTAAAAATTCTAGAAGCCCTACTATAAATGATAAAAAGCCCTTTTATAAATGTTTCTGGCTTCTGTAACGGTTGCAATAAACGATTAAAATTACTTTTCCTTCAACTCCTCTAATAACCCATATCTCTACCCTTGGTGAAGAAAAAAAGAAAAAAAAATCGATTTTAACTATGCTTTTCGAAAATTGCCGTCAAAATAACAACCATCTAATAATAAATGGAATAAATACACTGAATTCTTACGAACATTTTTTAATGGCATAGCTTAAAATTCCAGCAGTCTGAAACCTGCTAAAATTAGAGAGACATAAGCTGTGAATCCATTAATTAATAAAAAATAAAAGAGAATGATTCATTTTAATATATGTGATGATATCTTTCAGCAGCTTAATCTGAAAATAATGTTCCTAAATGGGACAGAATTTGATCCACAATGCGTTAAGTGTTAATCACATATTAAGAACAGATGGCACGATTCCCACCCAGTTTGTTAGTTTTCTTGTTGATGCGTTTCTGTTTGGGTTTGATTACCGGTCTCGGTGAAGAACGTTTGTTACAAAGAAACAACCTAATTCCGAAATTCTTTGTTTTTCCGGATTTGAAACAATATTCAGTTTTTAAGACTTATAACTGAACAAAAAGGCAATATCTCCTCTAAGATTTCTGTGCTTCACCACTTTTTTCTGTATTTGTTTTTGTATTTCATATATTTTTCCAAGCCTTTATTTTGTACATTTGTGTGTCGTATATGTGTGGAAAGTCATTATTTTGTCAAGGTGTTACTAATATATGGAATGTTTTTATATTTTCTTCATGTTCAGTGTTTTTGTTTTTTCTGCATATTTATTGTATGTTAAATATTTGTGTTTCATTCTTGTTCTTCGTATATTGGTTTAAATAATTTCATAAATTAATTTGTATGCTAGATAATACATTCTTTTTTTTATCATTGTTCTGTCAAGGTGTTAACGTATGTGGAATGTTTTTATATTTTCTACATGTTCAATTTTTTTGTTTTTTCTACATATTTATTGAATGTTAAATACTTTTATTTCATTGTTGTTCTTCGTATATTGGTTTCAAAAAATTTCATAAATTAATTTGCACGCATTCTCTTCTTTGTCCTAGTTTTCTTTGCCATTGTTTTGACAAAATGTTAGGGATATGTGTTGATGATAATATGTTTTTACATTTCCTACATGTTCAATAAATATACAATGTTTTTTTTGTTATTTTTTCTACATAATTAATGTATGTTACTTTTTTGTTTCATTTTCTGCTCTTCCTAAATTGGTTTCACTGGTAAATTTATTCGCATGCTAGACAATAGATTTTTTTCTTTGTCTTTTATAAATAACGTTTTCTTTTGTGTTATTGCATTTCGCATGTAATACATTATTTTCCATTTTATTAAAATAATTCATTTTCTTTCTACAGAAGGGTAATCCTTTTTCTTGTTTATTTTTAAATGTTTAAAGCAAAGTTGTCGTTTCTTTTGCGTACTTAACATATGTGAAATGTTCGTGTTTCTTTGCCATTTTCTTCTTATATTTCAATTTGTACTGCTGAAATACGACAGCGCAAGTTTAAAAACATTTCATTAAATTACTTTGCAAGAAATACAACATATTCTTTTTCTTTGTTTATCATTTATAATGAAATGTTTTCCTCTGTATTCTTGTATTTTGTATGCAGTACATTACTTTTCATTTTGTATAAATCGTTTGTAATCTTCCTACACAAATTTTATCCAATTTTTCTGTTTTAGAATAAAATTTAGAGAAATGTCCTTGTTTTCTCACAATCTGCAATTTTTTCTATATCTGAGTATTTGATATAAGTACAATATTTTGTTATATTGACGTATTTCAAATAGTGCTATTTTGAGATGCTAAATTGAATCAGTGCAGTTAAAAAATGGATTATGTTAATTCGTAAGGATTATAATTGTTCGCTTCTCTGTTTGTTTTTGTCATTCATACATAATGTATTCTAGTATTTCATGCATAATATACTGCTTTTCACTTTATTCTTGTTGTTCATGTGCTTTCTACTCGAACATAATCGAATTTTTTTAATTATATATTTTTAAAAAAAAGTTATAAGAAATGTTTTTGTTTTCTCTGCTTGTATTTTTTTTTTTTATTTGTCTGAGAATTTGATATAAGTGCAAAATTGTACTTTTTAATGATCATGTTATTTCGTTTGCTCTACAATAAATCATTTCTTTGTTTGTTTGTTTTTCTTTCATATATGACGCAATGTTTTCCTATATATATTATTTTATTTCATATAGAATACAGTGCCTTTCATTTCATTCTTGTAGTCCACGCTCTTTCTACACAAACTAATCCAACCTTTCTATTATTTTTTAATTAAGTTTTAAGCAATGTTTTTGTTTTCTCTTCTTCTTTAATAATTGTTATATGTCTGAGTGTTTACTATAAGGGCAGTATTTTTGTTTACTATGCGTGTTAAATATTTTTTTATTTGTCTGAGTGTTTAACATAAATGCAATATTTTTGTTTCATTGCAAACTTTGAAAAATGTAATTTTGAAGCGTTGAAGTTTTTAAACAGCAGTGCATTTTTTAAAATTATTATCATATTATTTCGTACATGCTACAGTAAATTTATTCTTTTTTTTGTTCTTTCTTATATAAAATAATATTTATAATGCATTTTTTTAATTTCATATAGAATACATTTTCTTTTCATTTTAACCTTGTAGTTCATGCTCTTTCCACACAAACTAATCCAACTTTTCTATTTCTATTTTTTTAAATAAAATTTTAAGCAATGTTTTTGTTTTCTCTGCTTGTTAAATATTTTTTTATTTGTTTGTGTGTTTAATATAAATGCAATATTTCGGTTTTACTGGAAATTTCCAACAATTTAACTTTGTAATGTTGAAGTTTTTAAACAGTAGTGCATTTTTTTAAAAAATAATTTGTTATTTCTGATACATTTCAATAAATCCTTTCTTTGTTTTTGTGCTCATTCTTTCGTATATCATGTAATGTTTTCTTTTATTTCATATATATTACACTCCTTTTCACTTTATTTTTGTAGTGTATGCTCTTTCTACTCAAACTAATCCAACTTTGCAATTTTTTTTAATAACGTTTTAAGCAATGATTTTGTTTTTTCTTCTTTAATATTTGTTATTTGTCTGAGTGTTTAATATAATGGCAATATTTTTGCTTACACTGACTATCAAATGTTTTTTTATTTGTTTGAGTAATTAATAGAATGTTTTTTTTTCAACTTTGAGCAATGTAACTTTGTAATGCCAAAGTTTTTAAACAGTTCCTTTTTTTACGGAATATGGTATTTCATACACATTACAATAAATCCCTTCTTTGTTTTAGTTCTTATTCTTTCATATATAATGTAATGTTTTCCGATGTATTCTTTAATTTCATATAGATTACACTACTTTTCACTTTATTTTTGTAGTGTATGCTCTTTTTACACAAACTAATCCAACTTTGCCATTTCTATTTTTTTTTTTTACCTAACGTTTTAAGCAATGCTTTTGTTTTCTCTGCTTCTTAAATACTTATTTGTCTGAGTGTTTAATACAAGGATAATATATTTGCTCACTCTGAGTGTCAAATATTTGTTATTTGTCTGAGTGATTTAAAGAAATGCAATATTTTTTTTTTCGCTAACTTTGAAAAATGTAACTTTATAATACTGATGTTTTTAAAAAGTAGTTCATTTATAGTATTTCGTACTCATTACAATAAATCCATTTTTTGCTTTTTCTTTCATGTATAACTTAATGTTTTCAGATGAATTCTTTTATTTCATATAGAATACACTGCTTTTAACTTTATTTCTGTAGTGTATGGTCTTCCTACACAAACTAATCCCCTTGCCATTTTTTTTACATAATGTTTTAAGCAATGCTTTTGTGTTCCCTGCTTTTTAGATATTTATTTGTCTGAGTGTTTAATACAAGGGTAATATTTTTGCTTACTCTGCGTGTCAAATATTATTTATTTGCCTGAGTATTTAAAAGAAATGCAATAATTTTGTTTTTTCGCAAACTTTGAAAAATGTAATGCTGATGTTTTTAAAAAGCAATTCATTTTTTTGAAATGATTAAAGTATTTCGTACTCATTACAATAATGTTAATTACATACAATAATAATCACAGCAATAATAATGTTAATGTTTTCAGATGTATTCTTTTGTTTCATATAGAATAGACTGATTTTCATTTTATTCATATAGTCCTTGCTCTTTTATACATAAACTAATACAACTTTTTTATTTTTTAAAATAAAGTTTTTCGCGATGTTTTTGTTTTCTTTTCTTGTTATATAATTTTTAATTGTCTGAGTGTTTAATATAAGGGCAATATTTTTGTTTTCCATGAGTGCTAAATATTTTTTTTGTCTCAGTGTTTAATATAAATGCAATATTTTTGTTTTATAGCAAATTTTGAATTAACAATGCATTTTTTAATGAGGGATTTATTGTAGTTTATGAGAAACTGCAATAAATCCCTTATTCTTTCTTTCATACATAATTTAATTTTTTCCTCTTGAATTTCTTAAAATACATAATTTTCATTTTTTGTTTGTAGTCCATTCTCTGTCTACGTAAATATAATGAAGCACTTATGCTTCCTTTTTTAATAAAGTTTTCTTTCTATACTAGAATCGAAAAACAGCTCTATGAGGTCCAGAGACAGCAGATATTTTTCAGATCCTGAAAATCAGAGAGTGTTTATAATGTTCTACTAGTCCAATTTCTTATTTCATAGTAAAGTTTTAAAATAAACCTAGTAAAAAGGTTGATATTTTAAATATTTTTCCAAGTCTTTTCAGCAACAATTTCAGTGAATTTCAGTATTTTATTTCTAATATATCAAGGCGATATGTGTTTCTGGTATATCTCGAAGTATAGATGAAGGAATATAAATGTGTGAATCAAAATGATGAGAATATATTTATTTTTAATAAATGTGGGAACATTCGAAGTCAAAATAATATTTAAATTAGGGAGGAGATTTTTTATTATTGTATGAATAAAACATTCACTTGATTTTTTAAAAATTCTTTTCGTAGCTTTTTGAATTTTAAGTATTCTTATGATATCCGTATTTTCATAATATTTGGATAGTGAATAGATAAAAAAAAAGTAAAGTAATAACTTAATACTGATTATTTCGTAAAAAGCTCGTTTGATAGCAATATTTATGAAGATTTCTATTGAAAAAGCTTTTGAGTATAAAAATTATATGTTATTTTTGAGAAGATTAGTAAGATTTGAAAGATAGTATGGTATTCAAGATGGAGTAATTAATTCCATTTTTTACTTAAATTTATGTAAAAAATTTTGAAATAAAAAAAATTGATGGAATTTTATTTTAAAACGTTTTAAAAGAATTGTATTAAACAGTTTGAGTACATATTGAACAAAACCGTCGTATTTTAGTGAAAAATGCAACGTCTTTTTTTATTCCTTGGGAAGTTGTCCATTGTCATTATGTTGGTGTTTTTATTAGCATCAATAATAGTGCGATGTTGAAGTAGATTATGAACACAGCGCCGCTTGCAGATGATGAGAGAATTCTTTTGTGGCAAGGAAGTGATGAGCCTTGAAAGCTGAGGTGAAATGAATATAAAATGATAAGAATCCCTAGATTCACCGTGGTAATCTAGATTTTTTTATTTTCTGTACCGGTTAGATAAACTCAAAGCTGCCTTTAACATGTAATCTTCGATCAATTCAGAAATTTTGGCCATTTTAGCATGTAAAATGCTCACCCTCCCCCCGCAAATAAAATTGGCATCGACTTTTATTTTTTTCTGAAACTTATAATTAATTTATTTACTAAACATAAGTCGTATAATTTATAATTAATCATAAGTCGTATAATTTATAATTAATCATAAGTCGTATAATTTATAATTAATCTTAAGTCGTATAATTTATCATTCATTTTAAGTCGTGTCGTTTATCATTAATCTTAAGTCGTATAATTTATCATTAATCTTGTCGTATAATTTATCATTAATCATAAGTCGTATAATTTATCATTAATCTAATATCATAAAATTTATCATTAATTTAAGATATAATATATTATTAATCATAAGTCACATAATTTATCATTAATCTAATATCATATAATTTATCATTAATCTAAGATATAATATATTATTAATCATAAGTCACATAATGTATCGCTGTTTCAACTAATTATTAATATTTTTTTCGTCTAGGAACATGTACTTATGTTTGCTTAACCCTTAATTAGACAAGATTTTTTTTGAAATATTTTTTGCCAAATAAGAATTTTATTTTTTTTACCGTCATAGAAATATATTTTAAAGTTTTTGTTAGATATTTAAGCCGTATAAAAGTTTTCATAAACCCGCCAGTTTTTATTTATTTGATTGCTCGTTGTAGCGGACTTAGCCAAATTAAGTTTTAAGAGATTTAGGCGCTTCTCTTATTCCAACTATGAATATCACATGGTGTGATGTTTCCCATTGCAAAATAGGCAAAAGGTTTTTTATTGAAAAATGGTCTTATATGGGATAAATGCTAGCTCAATTCATTGAATGCTAACTGCTTTTTTAATTTTTGTCTTGAGAACTCAAAACAGAAATTAAAAAAGCAGAACTTAACTAAAAATGATTAAAAAGAAAACTGGAATTGCAATTAATTGTCCTTCTCTTACAAAACTATGTTACATACCTATGCCTGATTTTCCATGTGTACTTTACTTATTTCCACTTTTTTCAGAAAACAACAGACAAGTCTTTGTCCCACGCGGATGACACCATATATCAAAAGATGGCGTTATTTGCTTGATGATTTTCGCATTGTTCTAAAACAATTTATTTAAAATAGAAATGGTTAAAACAAATTATTGAAATAACTTTAAATAAGGAATGGTTGGATCAATCTTATGCAATGCATATTTGCTTCATTTATATTATATCATTTATTAATTAATTCTGATTATTTCAAAAATTATTGAATAAATAAATTTTTTCTTATAATTTTAATTAATGTATTAAAATTTATTATGAAATAATTTTAAATTATTAACCAAGCATGACGAAATACTTTGTTGGGAACGATTTCTATAAAAGCTAATTTTCCAGTCAAGAGATTAATTGAACAATTGAAGTTTTTAATTTTCTTAAACAATCTCAAATTATTATTTTTATTATCTATATATAGATGATAGCGTTCATAATTAAGTAATTATAATTTAAATTATAGTTTAATACAGTTTTCAATTTAAATTATTTGGTGTGTAAAGTTAATAATCAAAACTTTCAAAACTAAAATAAAACTATTGAGCATATTATAAAACTGAGTTGAGGATGAAATAAGAAGTAACTTGCATCATATTGCATGATGTCGAATAAATGCGCACATCAATGATGATAGGTCCTTGTATGTGCCGTTCGTAATGGATGTTTTTATGTATCGGTAATTTTCAGTTCTTTCAGAATACTTAAATAGGAGAACAGAGGGGAATCTTTGTAGTTGGCATAATATATATTTGAAAAAACAAAAATGTGTATTTTATTATTTACTATATTAGTATATTTGTTCGCAATCTCTGATAGAATATATTTCATAAACAAGAATAATTACTGATTTACTTCAATTATTATTACAATTTCGTTGCTAAATATGAAAACAAATATTTTATTCTACTTCACCGAATATATATACTTTTCAAATATGGTGCGAAAACTTTTTAAATGAAACAATTATAACTGTTTAGAATACGCGAATCCGTAAGTAAAAATAGTATTTTAATTTTCTATGATTGAAGTATAAGAAAACAAAAAAGGAAATTACATTTTTTTAATGATGCAGCTTTAAAAACTTCCTTCCTAAAGCCTGATCTAGGCTCTTTTTTTTTTTTTCTTTCATATTTGCTTTTCAGAATATTAGTATTCAAAGAGGGACAATCCATTTATCTCATCGTGAAAAGAAGGAATGCTTTTCAAATTTGATGTTTGAAGTTTTTAAATGGAACAATTATAATTGTTTAGAATAATCGAAACCGTAAGTAAAAATAACAATTAAATTTTCTATGATTCAAGTACGAGAAAAAAACTGAGATTACATTATTTTATTGATTTT
>JAPMOQ010019132.1:1413746-1438902 GCA_026543055.1 Argiope trifasciata
CAAATTTGATGTTTGAAGTTTTTAAATGGTACAATTATAATTGTTTATAATATAAGAAACCGTACGTAAATATAACATTAAAATTTTCAATGAGAAGTACTAGAAAAAAAAATGAGATAACATTTTTAGTGATGTTACTGTAAAAGCTTCCTTCCTAAGCGTGAACTAGACAAATTCATTTTCATATTTGCTTCTGAGATTATTAGTATTCAAAGAGGAAGACAATCCATTTATCTCATTGTGGAAAGAAGGAATTTTACGTCACACTCCTTAGATTCTTCTTTAACTTTTTTTTTCTCTCCAAATGTTTCGCTCCGGGGGAAAAAATCAGATTTTCAAAACATAAAAATATGTCATTTTTCATAAAAATAAATATTTGTTACGAAATGAAAATCGTCGCTGGTGTGCGGATGGAAAATAACGAGACGTTCATTCATGCTTGACAATGAGAACCTAAATGTAATTTATTTCAGAACATCTTTCAAAGTAACAGAAAATAAGAAAAAGAAATATATACAAGCTCTTTCTTTAGGAATAGCATAATTTAAATATACAGCATCAATCAATTTTTGAAGAACAAAAGTCACAATATAAACTAATGTAGATGATAAGTTTCCATTCTTCTTAAAATCACATGGCGAATTCTTTCAGTCTTGACAATGATGGTCTTTTCATATTTCGAGTTCCATAACGTTCAACGGAAGTAAATGCACTAGTCTGATTATCTTTCGGGATAATAATCACATACTCTGAAATTAGGCACTCCGAACATACGATTCCACGCAGAACATACAAGAAATTTTCGCTTTTCCAGTAAAAACAAACAGAAAAAAAATGAATGGAAAAAAAACAAACAAAAAACTAATGATTTCGAACAAAAACTTTGTAAGTACAACAACTTGATGAAGAATCACGATGTTGACATTTATCACACAGTGTGGTCAACCACATATATCTTTGGGACAGTTTCGTCCTTTAAATTGAAAGAATATTAGGGAATAACAACAATAATACGTATGACACTTTAACATTTAAGTTGAATCTTATAATCAGCACAATGCAGGTCAACTTAAAAATAAAAAGTCCCCCCGTCATAGAGTACATGAATGCATTTTCTCGAGTTTCTACTTTTCATGGCACACATCTGGAAATGTATAAGGAATGTTCACGAATTTTTCAAAAAACCCCATCGCAAATCATTAAGTTCTCGTTCCATCATTTTCATATTTAACGAATCATCATTTGCACAGAACAATACTAAAATACCAAAAATGGATTTTTGGTTTGAGTGGACTTGTATCAAACTTGATCGATCACAGCTATTGCAGATAATCCACATTCAAGTTCATAGGGGAACTGGTGATAACTTAAAAGAGAAACTCTTGATCAAAATGTTTAATTTTCCTTCGTCGCTATATGCAAATAGTCGACCAGTTCGCTTTAAAATGGATTACCGATAGTGGTATTGTTATATAAAAGTCACATGCATCTTTATAACATTCATCTTTTTGGTTTCAACATGCAATAAATAAAGTGGAGCCTTTGGCGCTTGAAAACGCTGTTCCCCATGATCACAATAATCAGAATTTTGTTGAAAATAAAAAGACCTGCAGCGCTATGAAAGCAAAGTGAGAACTGGGGAGGGGGAAAAAATCTTCAGAAAAAAGGACTGTAAGATCAGGACTATCACAGTTCTGTGACGGGCGTCATCTTCAGTGATTGTTGTCCCGCTTGCAGAATAGTGCTTTCCTCTTCAGCACTAGTCTTCTGATACTGTGGCTCTTTCCTACCACTACCCCATTTTGTCTTCAACAGACCAGCCAGCTTATCTCGGTATCTGACACCCAGCATGATGATAATTCCCGAAAATACTGCAGACCCTGTAACTAGGCCAATAATCATCTGGCGCCTGCTTTCCAAGCTGTAGCAATCCAGGTCATCTTGTGGTAAATTGCCGAGAACCCTATCCTTCAACCCTGGAGGATTAACGCAGATAACTTGGGTTGTATCAGCCTGTCCTTCCACTGAAGAGAAGTTTCTCGAAGCTAACATCTTCCACAGCCAGAGGAGACTACAGTTGCACACAAGAGGGTTATCTCGGACATCCAGAAATTGCAGTTCATCCCAAGCAAGGAGATTATACTGCAAAGTCTCAAATGAATTTCCCCTTAAACTGACATGCTGGATATTCGGCAGATTGTCGAAGGCTCCATCCTGGATGTGCTTCAACTCCTTGTTATGGTTGATGATGATAGTTTTGAGATTAGAATTTTCAGCAAAGGCGCCTTTCTCAATCTCGTTAAGATTAGGACAGCCATTAATTTCAATGGTGCGCAAAAATTTCAATCTTTGAAACGATTTGGCTTTTAGACTGGTGAATTTGTTTTGGCCGATGTGCAACTCTTCTAAGCGGATGACATCAAAAAGTGATTTTGTGGGTATTTCCAACAAATCGTTATCATGAATGCGAAGGATGAGAAGAGAGTTCAGCCACTTGAAAGCTCCATACTGTATGGCTTTAATGCCACAGCCATCTAAAGACAGTTCTTCCAGATCATTCAGGGCCGAGAACGAGTTTTCAGGAATGTTTTCGAAGGAATTCAGGCCAAGATCCAACTTAAACAACTTGGAGATGTACTGGAATGGTGTACTGGGAATGCTAGTCAACTTGTTATCACGCAACAAAAGAGTTTTCAAACTCTTTAGTCCAAAGAATGCCTCGTGATCAATACTTGAAATGCTGTTTTGACAAAGATCTAGCAGCTCTAGATTTTCCAGTTGAACAAACACTTTGGCTGACAGGATCTGGAGATAATTCTCGTTCAAATGCAACACTTTTAAGGAGTTAAGACCTTTGAAAGTATCATTCTGAAGAACAGAAATCATATTACTGTTGACCAGAAGAACTTTCAATTGCTTTAGATCAATGAAGTTATCTTTATCCAAAGATGGCAGCTGGTTGTGTGATATATCCAGGAATTCCAAATTACGATAAACGCCAAAAGAGGTTCGGATGGCTTTGATGTGGTTGTTACTCAGACGCAATTCACGTAATTCCGGATTCAGGGTGATGGGAACAACATCCAGATTGGCCGAAGCGCAGAGAACTCGAAGTATCTCGTCGTTACATTCGCAACGAACTGGACAAATTCCATTAGCACGGTTCCAGAGACACATGAAGTACAGCAAGAAGATGATGATTCGTAGAGAGCCCTTGAACTTCTGCATCATCATCATCCCATACAGAATACTCCAAAGATTATCTATAAGAAGAAAAAATTACATTTTGAGCACAATTCAAACAATAAGGGTACATAAAAAACAATGTTGGCAATAAAATAGCTTGAAATCGCAAATCTGAATAATTTCAGAGAGGAATCAAATTATATAACAATTCAAAAAACCATACAAAATATATCATTACATAAGACATCCCTTTAAGTTTTTGAAATTGAAAACTATTATTAAACTAACTATCATAATAGTTAAATCTCGAAGAATAGAAAAACATAACGCTTTGACATAAACTTTTAATGGGTAAAAAAACCCTCTAAAACGCGGGATTTAATTAGTAATAAACGTGTTCTTTCTTTTTTCGGTCCACTAAATATATGGGAAATAAAATTAGAAACAAACCACTGAAAGTGTTTCTGTTACAGCAAAGAATTGCCCGAAACAATTTAGCTCATTTTTTCTTCACGCAAATAATTACTGTCGACGCAAGGTTCAAGTTTATTTCGGGAAGGTTTAAAAAAAAGTCTAGCTTTTGAAGGATCTAGAGGGCCAAGTTTACTGTCTCGTAAATATTTAATATTTCAAGGGACGAAGAACAATAGGTTAATTCCGCCCTCACTTTTTTCTTCACCTCCACATATATGCACGTCGTATTTGTTTCGAAAACAGCACCAAATGATGATTTGTTATTGTATTTTAATGACTCTGAATTTTACGATGGATAAAAAGAGACAAGCGCAAAATTTCATACTTAATAAAAATGGTTGCAGTTAATGCGCCGGATCCAATCCTCACACTGAAGGAAATGGCCCCCTAAAAGCTCAGGCGTCCATATAAAAAATATGAGCCATAAATCTATTTTACTTGTGCGATTTGTTCTCCAGTACAAGATCAAAGACATTTAGGATCAATAAACGAACGCATAAGTCATACATCAGGACGCAACGTCCTAAAATAATCTCTAGTAGGATAATATATATAAAAAAGAAAGGAAAAAGAAAGAATAAGAGAAGGAACTGGATTGTATCGTTTGTTCGAGGAATGGGGCAGAAATGGTGCAGCGATTCTCGAATTTAGGAGCAATTGAGACTAACGATTATGGAAGAATCACTGGAGTCTTCACCGCTTCGAAAAGCGATTCATCATTTTTGCTGCAAGGATAAGAAGTGAAACATTTCATAATTCAAACAATGGCGACAAAACTGCTAAACAAAAGTGCTGGGGGAAAAGAGGGGACGTATTTTAGAAATGTTGAAAACAAAGAGTGATGGTTTATTTCAAGACAGATTTGCATATTTATCTTTTTATTCATTTCAATTAGATTATAAAAGGATTTGAAGTTGAAGAAGTAATTTTCTGTAAAATGTATATCGTGCATAAATTGTTATGAAACATGATAAATTGGTTTTAATATTTTCAATGCCAATTAGAGAGAATGACAATTTGGCGTCATAGTGTTAAATGATAGGCAACATTCGTTGAAATGGCTAAAGAAGGTTACGCTTCATGTCATAGCGATTGGTCAAAAGAATTATTTTTTTTATGATGACAGATTTTTTCATATTTTGTTGAGAGCAAATCAGAAAAATGACCAAAATGTCCTTGTGAATTCAATAAACATAGATTTAAAAAAAAAATTCGATTTCAAATCAGTAAAATAGAAAAAAAAAACAGTGAAACATTAATCAATATTAATAGAGAAAATGAAATCACTTATTAATAAAATTTTACTAGTTATTTTGTCAAGATATTTTCCTTAAAAATGTTGAAAAGTTTGATTTTAAAAAAACTGGCTACATGAAAAAATTTTAGACTCTAATATTTTTCTGTGATATGAAAAACTTAAGCAGCTTAATCTGGATATATGTATTTTCAACTTTTAAAGGAAAGCAATTTTATACCACATTTTCATAGGAAATTACAGAAATGCCATTCAAAAATTAAAAATTATGCAACTTTAATTATCCAATGTTATGTTGTAATACCATGCGAAAAAATACGTAACTAAAATAAAGCTTATAAAGCTCTCTATGCTAGATTTAGGGAAAATACACATCTGAAGTTATATAAGCTCTGAAAACATTTCCATAATCTCATTTTCGTACTTTTTGATTTGTTCTTTTGAGTGTATAGCTTCCTAATTACGGATTTAATAATGGGCTTTTAAAAGCTCCCAAAAGTTGGGTTATTTTTTAATCATCATGAAAAAGTACAAATTTTTGACTTAAAAAAGCAAACTCGAAGCTGGATTTTTTTCCAGAAGATATATTTTATTATATATATAAACACTTGGTAACGAAAATATACAGGGTGATAATAGTTAAAATTCCACTTTGAAAAGGTCATAAAAGGAAAATTACAGAACCAAACATTATTAAACTTGGTAATAGTTTAAAGGAGGACATGGTAATTTCTTTTCCGACAAAAAAAAGTTCAAAAACACATCACCAGGGGAGGAATGGCACAGTATGTAATATTGTTATGCAAAATAAGACATGAATTAAGAAATCGGTTCAAAATATGTTTAACCGTTTCTAAAATGTGTTGCAAAGTATGTTCAATGCGTTCATCATTTTCTGAAACCAAGTTAAATCGTATTATTGCATTCCAAACAACAGTTTTGCACATCAGGAGGAAAGTTACGGTCATGTCGGTGTATCGCTTTTTCCAGTTTCGCAAAATTGTTCAGATTATCATCATAAATAGTGCTTTTTGAGATAACACACATAGAACATGATTTGCAAGCACGTTTTTTGGAAATGATTAAACACATTTTAAACTGATGTCTTCATGCCCTATTTATTCCACTACCCTATTTATCATACAGCGCCATTTCTCTCATGGCGGATAGATTTTGAACTTTTTTTTAAGAAAAAAAAATTCTCATGCCCTCCTTTAAACTATCACCAAGTTTGTTAACATTTGGTCCAGTAATTTTCCTTTTAAAATCATTATAAAGAGAAACTTCAATTATAACCACCCAGTATATTTAAATAAGAGTTCGTCAGTACTTATTGGCAAAAAAGAAAATTTTAAGAAATGAGAATATTTTTTACCTTCATCAGGTAAAGTGTATATTAGGACATTTAAATGAAAATGAAGAAAAAAAACCTATTTTATTATTAGTGAAGAAATATGACGCAAGATACGTTCGCATTTATTAAAAGAGAGGAAAAGGAATGTTTTCATCTGTTTACGAGCACCTGATAAAATTAATTTGAACAATAATGCTTCAGGAAAGGTAACATTTACTTTTGGAGAAATCCCTTTCCCTTTTATTAAAACATCGCTAGTTCTTGAATAAACTGTGATGAATAGCATATTTTTTGCAGAAAATAAATTCCCATGTCCTCCTTTAAACTATTACAAAGTTTTTCAACATTTTGTGCAGTAGATCTCATTTCATGACCATTTCAAAGAGGAACTTTGATTATAACCACCCTGTATATTTAGACAAGAATTCATCAGTAGAAATGTATTTTTAAAAAGATGAGAATATTTTTAACCTTTAGCAGGTAAAGTGTACATTAGGACATTAAAATGAATATGAAGAAAGGAGAAAAAAAACTATTTTATTATCAGTAAAGAAATACAAGATACTTTCGCATTTAATAGAAGTGAGAAAAGGAATATTTTCATCTGTTTATGAGCACCTGAAAAATTAATTTGTACAATAATGCTTCAGGAAAGCTAACATTTACTTTTGGAGAAATATCTTTCCCTTTTCTTTAAGCATCGCTAGTTCTTGAATAAACTGTGATGAATAGCATATTATATAGAGTTTCGTAATCAGTGATATGCACATTGCGTAATCAGTTTACACTTTAAAATATTTATTTTACAAAAGAGATTTAACAATCTTGAATTTTTCCTTTGAATTCTCATATTTGCTTTATGTGAATTCAAAGGAAAAATGCCGAAAAATTCGGTGCATTGTTATTAGATTTCAGAAAGATTCAAGAAGATTTAAAATGATCTTTAATTAGATATTTTTAGTAGTCAAATTTTAAAGCTTTTTAAGAGCGATCTTTTCGCAACACTTATAAAAATATCGTGAATGTAATACTTTAGCGAACAGTTAATAAGGAAAGGGGAATAAAATAAGCATACATGCATTAATATTTGATACATTAAAATAAACAATCAACACATTTGTTTACTAAATTTAGACGGTGATGAATAAAAACGAATGAATTATTTTACAGAGAGGAAATTACTTAAAATGATTCTTAAAAATAATAGATTAATTATAAGGTAGTCATAATAAAAAGTAAGAAATTTTGGTTATACGTTGTTTAAAACGCTATAAATGGCTCTTAAGAATCTGGTAACATCAACCGACTGTTTTTTTTATCTACTAGTTAGTCGTTTCTGAAAAAGTAAACAATTAAAAATATTATTCAGTAGGAATCTTCTCGCCGTTAAGTTTTCATGTTACCAACTGATGACAAACCACCAATGGCAAAAAGTAAAATGGATGATAAAACATAGGACATGATAGGTAGAGCAAAAGCAACGCGTGAAAGTTAAAAATTCGCTTTTGTAAAAATATGGAAATTCATTTAAACTTTAATCGGCTAATCTCTGACTATGATTATTTCATTGTATTACTGGTCTCAGCAGTCATTTTACTTTTTGGCACTGGTGATTTGGCATCCGTTAGCGGCATGAAGAGACATACAACCAAATGAAATTTTTGAAATACGACATTTTGCCCCTTCATTGATGATATCGATAAAATTAAAAACAATATGAATTCAATTCCATAACGAACGTGGTTATTAAGACCAGAGGTCCAAACGAGCAATAATTCCATTCATAAATTACTTATAAACCTTGTGACATATTCATAATGAAATACAGCTTAAGGTTAGCTTTCAGCATCTATCAAATCAAAGACATATTTACAAATCCCGATTTCCTTACCCTCAGAAGCTATTGCAAGCCTTTTCCCCCGATATCTTAGACTTGATTTGAATAGGAGTTCAATCAAAGGGTCATAAGCAAGTACACCTTAACGCCAAATTTTGTATAACTATTATGATATTACAACAGAAGCATTTTTATGATATATATTTCGCTATAAAGATATTTTTTTGTTTTAAAATCTATCAGAATTTCTTAATATATCTGCAACTTATATTAAAGATTTTGTGCAAAAAGTGATTTCTTCTTCACATTGTAATAATAATAAGAAAATTCTGTTCTTTTGATGAGTTACGAAGGATTTAGATTTGTCAGGGAAGGAAAAAAAAATATGAAACCTTTCACAAGATTTAAAGTTTGAAACTTTTTACCAGTTAAGTGACTTTTTCAACAAAAATCGTTAATGATTTCCTGGATATAATAAAAAAGTTGGGCCTTCGTTCTGAAATAATTTATGACATAGATGAAGTATTAAACTTTATTCCTTGAATGAACACTGCATCATTTACATCTTTTGATGGAAAAAAGTCAGGTAAAAAATACGGTTACTAAAAAAAGGAGAAGAGGAAGGGAAAGATTTCCCGAAAACTTTTGATAACCGTCTTTGACTTCCATATTCACAGTTATATCGCATAAAGATTCAGAATACAGTGTAATTATAATCAAAATGAATCCTCAACAATGGATACGAAAGAATCAAAATTAATTCGGCTAAAGTTAAAAGCACTAGTCCCTTATTCATTAAAATGTTTTGCTTATTAATTTTAAAAAATAAAGTAACGTTTATGCTGAAAAATTGGTATGAATTTAAGATAAATAATTTTTAATTTTGAAAAAAAATGATTTTTAATTTTTAAAAATGAGTCACTTCATGCATTCAGCAAAATTTCGGGGGTTTGTTCAGACATGCATAATCAAATGCAGATTAATTTTTCAATGGACAAAACAATTGTGAGAATTCGCAAATAATAATAATAATAATTAATGCCAATAATAATAATAATAATTAAGGGTGTAATTCCAACAGTGACAGTAAGGCGTAGAGCGTCCGGAATGATTCCTTTTTGATTAATGACACAAATTCCAAATATGTTATGAATCACACAATTACAGTGCACGCAGGTCCAGAAGAAGGTTAGAGAATTTTAAAAATGGATATCTTCATAAATAACGTGAAGTAAGTATATTTAGGAAATTAAATTTGTTTCATTATCATCATTAATTATGTTAAAAAACTTGCAATTATCCATATTTCTGGTGATTAATAGAATGAAAAGTTTAAGGCATCAAGCTTTTCAACTGAGTTTAGATAAAATTCACAATACTATAGGGATTTTCAATAAAAATAATCACTAATGACTATATAGATGCGGAAAGTCTCGACTCATGTTTTGTTCAGACATGTATTGTCAAATGCCGACTATTAAATTTTATTCCTTCAATGAACAGTTCTACAGCATCTAGAGTTCTAGAAAAGTTAAAAACAAGGAGGAGGGGGTGAGGATTGCTACAGCGACGCAAAGGCGTGAAACTTCTAGAATGTTTTTGATAAATGATGTAACTTTCCAGCGTGGTACGCAGACGCAACTGGGTCACACACACACAGGTCCAGGAAAGTGAGAGAGCTTAAAATCGAAAATAATTCTAAAGACGATGAACGTACTTGTGCACAGAAAGAAACGGAATGTTTCTTAGGGAAGAGATGCAAAGATTAAGGGGAAAAAAGTGCGAAAAAAATCCAATATGCAAGATTTTTTAGATTTTTTTTCGTTGCTCTTCTTCCCATCAACATACGAGGTGGAATGTAAAACTCGTGTTTAACGACTTGCTTCGGAAGTAGGCTTAGAAGCAGAGAATGATATAGATTTTTTTTCTCTTGCTTCTCTTTTTCTTTCCCGTTTTTCAGATTTTGTTTTCCGTTATAGATTTTTTAACGTGTTTTTTTCCCCATTCTCGAACGTTGTAATGAAAGATGTGGAAGATTTGACGGTTTGCCAGCTTCGGAATTAGTTTCAAGAAGCAGGCATAGACAGTGGAAGAGAGATTTAATATGGTAATAGCCGTTGTAACGATGCCTGCGAGTGTGTAAAGTATATCACTATCGAAAGTTTCCCGAAAGCGATCGTTCATCATTTAAAAGATCTTTTTTTTATATTTAATAAAAGTGTAGCGCGATAAAAAGCCGAAAGCACATCAGTCACTAAAATGAAAATATTACATCGAATTTTAATAGCTATCTAGAAGATTGATAGCGCTTGACTAGCTTTTAACGTGAATAAGCTTAATTTGACTAGTAGTTACGAGAAAAGAAAAAATAATGGAAATTGACAACTTTTTTCCCCGACTAGATAGTATTTAACCGGGTTTTTTTTCTTATTTTTTTACAATAATTTTTTTCTCTGATCTTGCTCACTGAGGAAGTCATTATCGAACGAATTTAGCAGAAATGATTTAAAGCCAGTTAGGAAAGAAAGCATATTATAAGGTTTTTTTAAAAACGTCAATTTTTTTTACCGTCAAATATTGAAATCATTTAAAATATATTGCCATTTTGATGAATCATTAATTTCTGTTTTTACATGTTGGAAAAATCTAATCAGTGATGAAAAAACTTATCATATAGAACAAATTTAACCTACTGAACGTCGTATTTTTATGAGTCTCAATGCAAATGCTAGTAATTTCAGCACCAGTAAGTATATCCAAATACTGTCGAAATAATGTAAATTGTTACATTGATGTACAATAATTAAATTTTTTTTAATAATATTATAAGAAACTCACTAATAGTAACCAGCCCGTGGAAAAAGCGATATTAGTAGAAAATAGCCAAAATTCCACATCGCACAAATCACAGGATATGCAACTTGAGAGTTTCGTTACGCTTTAAAAAAAATCAATCACCCTTACGCGAGCTCAGTTCAATACAGTTACTTATCCCCTTAGCTGTCAGGCCCATGCATCGTAAGGGCATCGGATTATCGCTTCTCTAAAAAGAATCAAAGCTTTCAGATAAACTTTAAAAAATAATTAAAGCTTTCAGATATGCTATAATTCGATTAAAAAATCACAAATGATCCATAAACACTTCAAATAATCTATGGATTCCTAACTGAATCAAAAGGAAAGCATAATTCCGATCTCCGAAAAATTATGTCTAATAATTAAATCATTAGATAATGAAGATAGATATTTTCATAATCTCTAATAGATAATGAAAAAAAGGAATTATTTTTCTCCCCTCAATTTGGTATGACACTGAATCTCGGAAAAATGCGGCGTCTTAGCGCAGGTGTCATCCATTTTAACTGATCATATTTCAAGAAAACGAGGTTTATCCCAAAAGTAGTTTTGCCCCACCCCGTATAACTATTATAAAGGAAAGATAAAGATTTTTTCATAAGTAAAATGAAAATTCCAATAACTTAAATGCCATAATCAATTATATCACCATTTTGCTAAGCAGAATGAATTCGAACAGAATCACGAAGCCATAAGATAATTTTTATCATAAAAATCTAAAAAATATGAGGTATTAAATTCTTTTAAAGATTAAGCAACAGAATATAAAAACTAGATAGATTTTATGTATTAAATTTAATATTTTAGTATGGCCAGGAAAGATATTTTTAAAATTGTGTTTATAAAAGCACATATACTTTGCAATCATTTGCATGTGTAGTAAGTATAACATCTTATTTAACAAGAACAAAAAAAAATTAAAAGATAGAAAGTGGAAAACACCAGTAGCGTATTCTGTAAATGAAAATTCTTTTAAATCACTATTGAAGTGTTACTTATTTTTATCTAAGCTCACCAACAAAAAAAAAAACAAAAAACAAAAAAACAAAATACAGGCCTTTAGTTTCGTCCGTTGATATTCAAATAAAAAAATTTAAATATAAATATAGGGAAAAAAATACCGACAAGCACTGCAGCATACTTTACATAAATTTGTTACGACTACCCAGATGATGAAGAAAAATAAAGACTTAATATCGAAAAGTAGTCAGGTAAAAGAGACAAACGTTCTGGTAAATGGAGAAGCTGTATTTTCGATATCTAACTGGTTAAAACGCAACTCGATAAGAAATTATACATTTCAAGCACAGTTTTCCCTTTTAATAAAATATAAAAATCGCATTAGGGAAATATTTTGATTTCTTCTAGTGAATTTCCCATGGAAGGACTTATTTTGAATGTAAACAAACCGATGTTGAATTCTTAAAGAAAGGAAGAAAAGCCGAGGGAAAAAATTCGGTATTTTTTAAATACAATCTTTGTTCCATATATTTGGAATTAAGGATGCAAACTTTGTTCCATATATTTGGAATTAAGTATACAAACTTTGTTCCATATATTTGGAATTAAGGATACAAACTTTGTTCCATATATTTGGAATTAAGTATACAAACTTTGTTCCAAATATTTGGAATTAAGGATACAAAATTTGTTCCATATATTTGGAATTAAGGATACAATCTCTGTTCCATATATTTGAAATTATGTAATCAATTACTCATATTAATCAATTTGCAAAAATAATCAATTATAATCAATTTGCAACGTTATTTTAACCAATCCCAAATAAAATATATCAGAAAAAAATGAGTATTTGGATTTGAAAAATATTGCTGCTATAAGGTGACGATACACTTTATTTTTCATAGGGTGTGAACATAAGTTTTCGATTAAAAATGAATAAGATTAAGTTGTTTCTTGAACGACAAATGTTTTGAATTTTTCTTAATAATGTTATACATGCATGCCTCCACCATTAGATTAGTTTTGGAACTATGCTTGAAATGTAAAGTTTGGTAGTATGAGTTGATTGGAAAATGCTATAGATTCTGTCCTCTAGCTATGTTATTAATCAACTGGCAGGATTATTTACAAACTCTGTACAAAAAGTTTAATCAGCAATTAGTAGAAAGACGTACTCTTCACAAATAAGTTCTGCTCTGTGATCAGGTCAGCTATTGTTGGAGGTTTCCCACTAAAATAAACACGTATGTGGACAAGATTTTCTAGAAAGTTCTTTAGGACGTACAACCTCCATATGTAATTAGCTAAACCAGTATTTTACTTTAGGTGTTTCAAGTCACTTTAATCAACAGGCGCTGTCATCTTTCTCCTTAAATATAATTTATCCAGTCATGGGCTTGAAGTTGCGCCAAACCAAATGGAAATTTGCAATCAAAAACAGGTGAAACATACTTATATTTATTTTGAATTGAATAATTTGGTGAGCAATCATATTATTATCATCTTATTATGATATTAAAAAGTGAAATATATTCACTAGTAATATAATATCAAAATTATTAGCGTAACTTTAAAACAAAAAAAAATTATAGAAATTAATGTCTTTTCTTTCTTTATAAATGGAATATCGTTTTAGGTTTCAAGCAACAAGGTTGCACTTAAGGTAATTATTAGATAAAGATAAATGTTAGATAAGAAATCTTATCTCATATTTTGAGAAATTGAAATTCATGATCATCAAGGCAAGTGATATTATGTCTGAAGAATTATGTAAGAATGATTATAATTCCAAAATAAAAATTGAAGCATTTATCAATTACCTAAACCACTTCAGTAAGTATTGTTAATTTCTAAACTTTTATAAAATATTTTAACCTGCAAATCATGGTCGGAAGATTCTTGAAAAAGTAAAACCCAATCGGAATTCTTGGATTTCTTACATCTTTCTTCAATACCAAAAGTTTAAGAAGCTTTGATCTAGGCAATATTACTCATGCGTTATTTTTGCTGACACAGTAAGTATAATTTTCAAAAAGTGGAAGAAATTTAAAGGAGTAGAAAGAAGTAAGAAAGTGAGGAACGATAAAACTGGTACACATATATTCGAAAGATAGTAAAATGCTTGAATAATTCAATACAGTGAGCATGCTTAGAAAGAACATTTACAAATAAATTTATTGAATTCTGTAATTTTTTTTTCTTCTGGATCTTTGAATTCTAATTGATGTAAAGTTAATGTGATTATCGAATCTATTTTGTTTAATTTAAAGTCAAGACTAAAAAAATACAATATATATATATATATATATATATATTTGTTCCTGTATTCCTTTACACAAACACTTGATTTTTTTTTTTACTTGGTTGGGTTTGAATTTGGGTTTTAAGGGTTGGAAGCGATTAATTTTAAAGGGTGGTAAATTTAAATCCCGATTAAACTGTTGCGCAAAGAATTCAATTGAAAACTGTTCATTTGTTTATTAATGCGCACTGACCATGCCAGATATGAATCGATGTGTTGATTTTGGTGAACAAATGCTATATTCAATGGATTTATTATTATCAATTATTTATTAAATCCATCACATTTTTATTGAAATTAATATTTTCTGCTTTATTAAAATTTAGAAAAACGTAACGATACTTTATGTATTAAAATTACTTGTAATTTATTTAATCATTTATTAAACATTTAAACATTAAAAATATATTTTCATAAAAGAATTTTAATTTAAAAATTTCTGCTTGCGTTTGTGGAACTTATTTTTAAGTTAAAAGTTAAATTTCTTCTTAATTTGTTTGTTTTAACTTAAAGTTAATTTTCTTTTATTCAATTTCTGAGATGAATTAAATTTTTACTATAAATATTTATCATGGACAGTTAAATTTGCATGGCGGATATTTATTAAAGACAGTTAAATTTTTATGGATATTTATCATGGGCAGTTAAATATCTATATTGAATATTAATTATGTATAGTTACAATTTTACTATTTATATTTATCATGGGCAGTTAAATTTGTATAATGGATATTTATTATGGATAAGTATAATTTGTATAATGGTCATTTATTACGGATAGCTAAATTTTTATTATGGATTTTTAAATTTTTATTTTAGCCATATATTTTATCAATACTGAGAGAAAAGAAAAAGAATTCCGCCAAATAAAGTATTTTAATTTCACTATTCCTCTCAGGAAAGACAGAGAAATTAAACAAAATGTAATATAAATTTCGATAGTTAATATCTAGAAAACTAGTAGAAAGAGACCTTGAGACAGAGAGAGAGAAAAAAAAAATCCTCAACTTTCTCAAAACGACTCGACTGACAAATATAATCTGAGATCTATTTATTTTAGTCTTCTAATGGCTTTTGGTCCTCTGGTGCAGGCAATATTTGAGAAATGAAAACAAATCCCAGCAGACGTGTACTAGAAATTGGTTAAAAGCATGCCAAGAAGGGCCCTAAAAGCTACCGAGCTATAAATCGGCTCACCAAGTAATAAATGCTCTTCAATTTACAGATTTTATTATTTCGGAAAATGTGACATTTATTGAAAAACTGCTGCACCTATTTTTAAGTTTATAAATTTTGAGTTAAAAATTAGTATGTTCAGAGATATGAGATACAGATGATAACTTAAAAATGTGCACATCAGTTTAAAAGGTGAAAATTTCGGCTCTTTTTAATTTTTTGCAAAATCAAGAAACTTTAAACATTACAACTTTTAAGTTCTCGAAAGTACAGAACCAAAATATTATTTTCATATGAACTTTATTTAAAGAAAAAATTTAAAAAAGTAAATAATATTTTAAAATAAAGAGAAAATAGGATTTTTTTCCCCACACCACTTTTGGCCCGTTAGGCAAGAAGACGTTTCACACCAAATTTACATTTTTAAAAAGCCCAAAACTGTATCAGTAAAATAATTTGCGACATGTGCATCTAAAATAGCACATATCACACTATCGAAACACATATCCTGTCCCATGAGGTTCCAAAGCGAACTAATAAATAAAATGAAATTACTCTCATAATGCTAAAATATAAGTTTTACGAACTTACTATAATACAAAATTGATTGATAAGCAAAATAATTGCCAAACAGAGATGATTTATGTTAAAAGTTTCATAATTAAAGAAAACAATTTTCTGTTATTTTAATTCTCCAAATTTGCCACTACATATTTATCTAAAATAGTACACATCACACAATTGAATCATATATTCTGTCCCATGAGGTGCCAAAGTGAACTAAATTCAATTTTTAAAAAAACTCTTATTCTTAGGAAGTATTTATTTCACAAACTACACTTTAGACCACTTTTTAATCTAAATTAAATACGTTATTTCTCAACAAGTTTTAAGTTTTCAAAAGTATGAAACGAAGACAGTCAGAAAATATAAAACTTCTAAGAATCTTATTTAAAGAAAAATTCTAAACGCGTAAGTAATATTTTAAAAAACAGAAGTAAAAAAATTCTCGGAACACACGTATCACTTAATTCAATAATATAAAAATATTTTAGATACTCAGTTACAAATATTTAACACTGATGTTGATAAAAAAAATGTACCGGTAGAAAAATTAAAAACAAGTAAATCAATTTTCAGTCTCTTGCCTAACAGAAACATCTGCCAATCCTTTTCTCCCAAGTTTTGATAATATTAAATGAAATTTCATCTGCATGTGTAATGCAGTAACTGCGATAACCTTGCACAAATTGAGATAATTTGTCGTTTCCTTTAAATTCTACTGGCTTCACTTCCCAGTTAAAAAGTTTTTTTTCCCCGCCGCTTCTCTCTTATCTCGTGAGTTTTAAATAACCTAATTGCAAATGCGTGTTTTTTTTATACATTTATTTGCGAAAAGCTTCAAAATATTAAAATGGACTTATACTTTCGAGCAATTTATGATTAGAAGGATTGTATGCGGGGGAAAAAATTAATGCTGGTTTTAATTTTCAGAAAAAAAACTCGGGGAGGTATAAAATGAATAATTAGCAATACGTTAATGAATCTTCACTTCTAAAGGGGCCTTTTGAAAAAGTTTTTCATCCCCTGTAGGAAAGTATCATCAGTATAATAAAAATAAACCAATTAATTTCTACTTTCTAAAGTCTTCATGTTAGTGTTCCGAGTAAAATATTCGCGTTATACCGTGATAATAATTAAATCAATTGTTATTGGCAGATAGAACCATTTGTTTTTACACTATTAATATTTCACCTCTTTTTAAGTTTTAAAAGTCCATTTACAATTATTTCTTTATATATCCAAAATATTAATGAAATACAACACATAAGGCATGCTTAAATATCTGATTTTTTTTCCTTAAAACTTCTCAGTAAACGGAGCTAAATGTTTTTTTTTTAACTTTAACTTTTAACTTGTTTTAATTTGATTGCGGTAATTAATTACTCCAGATGATCAAATTTCTGTGGAAATTAGAATGCGAAACACAAGCAACAAATAATGTATTATTTTTTAAAATTTGAATCCTTTTTTAATAACAGCACAAGCTAGTAGTTAACACCGGTTTTAATTTAATACAAACTCATCAAATTTGAATAAAAAATGTAGAAATGATCAATTTAATTTTCTTAACTTCGTGTATGTTACAGACAGTTTTATAGATTATGCAGTTAAAGTATTTTATCAATACAGATATAGTTAAATATTTACTTCAACTGAGAGATCATCGTAAAAACTAATGATTTTAAATTAATTAGATTTTATCGTACAAATACTTAATAGGTTTGTGAAATTTTTGCTTTCAAATCCCATATTCTCAAATATGATGAGAATGATTATTTTCATAGAATTTTGATTATGATGTATATAATATATGTATAATATTATACATATGTTATATACATGATATGTTTAAGAATCCAATAAGAATGTTTAAGAATCCAAGAAACTAAAATGCCATGTTAGTTAAGTTAACAGTTAGTTAAGTTTAAGTTAGTTAGTTAAAATTAATTAACAAGTTAATTAATTTTATTATTAGTTAACAATAACTCTAAAAATGAAATCTATACAAAAACGCAGCATTTTAACTATTATTTCAGTTAATCATACTAACGCTAACAGGTACAGTGATCATGTATACTAAAACTTGCAGAAAATTTAGAATCATTACTTCCCACGAAATGGGTAGAAATTTGAATGAAATGTGTTTAAAATAAGTTCTGAAAATGATAATGAAATGAAAATATGGGGCGGTATTTTTCAAGAAATCTACAGTTCACAGGTATATTTATATCTTTCACAAAGGTAATATGAAATTCAACATTTTTTAAACAGAGATAAGATAGTATTTTCTGAAAAGTACATTAATATGAATTAAGGAATTCAATGTTAATTAGCACATAAATCAATAAGCACAATGATTTTGTTCACATCAAACTATAGAATACAGGACAGCCAATATGATGTTGTAAGATAAAATCCTGTGGGGCATTGTGGTCGGGAGGTATAGTCTGAAAGATAAAATTCATGAAATGATCAAAAATTTAATAAAGATGAGTTTACCATCAGAAAAAGTTCAAACGTAAGACAATATGATTCTGAACAGCATGTAAAAGCAACTTTTACAGGCATCGAATGTGGAAGTCATAACTTTTCCATCTATATAGTGTATATTAAAGAACTCACGGTTAATTTTACACTGAAATCTTTACAAAAATATATAGTTCCACCCACCATGCTAGTTAACCCCCACGAAATGATCAGGGGTTTGAACGAAAAAGCACTTATATTAAGATCCGAGAGTGAGAAGATGAAGAAATAGATCGTCTTAGGGATTTGCGAAGCTGGATTTCCTTATAAGCCCCGATGGACGAGACGAGAAGGAAAAGAAAAAGAGGCATAGAGGAAAAAGGAAAAAAAAAAGAGCAGGAAGGCAGAGAGGAAAAGCCGTTAAGTCGAGGCATAATGCGAGTCGAAGCTTGGAAAGATAGGATTTTCGGGGTTTCATATCTGTCGTCAGCGACGACTTTGAGCTCCGGGATTCGAGATAAACATGGTACGAAGGAAGTAATCAAAACGGATACATAACTCCATATTTTGCGAAATGAGTGGGCTGCAATATAACGGACTTTTAAAACGATCGGTTGTACCATAAGCGATGCTCTGGTTTCTTGTCAATATCAAACTTCCATTTTATGCCAGCCAATGGCTTGGGCATAGTAGCTACATCGATCACTTGGCATAAGTTTTGGTACACTAGTAATTTCAGGACATATGAAGCAAAAAAAAAAAAGATTGGGAAAGAAATAGAAGATTCACACTTAAGACGGATATTACGCAACCATAACGTGAGAGTTAGGGTGACAATTTACAAGCGATAAAGAATTCAGACTCAAAGATTGCTGTCATGTGAGAAGTATTAGAAGATACAGGAGATTTTCAGCGATGCAGTTAGTTGTGAAGCCAAAAATTGTGATGGAATGTGATCGATACGCAATATCTGGGCGCTTACACAAAACAGTTTTCACAATTTTCGTTTAGGAGATGATTTATGAATGATTTTGGAGCATGGAGCGAAGCAGAAAGTTGGTTAATAAGAATTAAAAAAAATCGAAGCTTTCAAAGTTTACTATGGAATACGTCAACCTGCAAAGAAGAATCACGAAATGTTATCATCCGGAACAGCTTATGAATACGGAATCCATCAAATGAATTAGGTTCAATTTTTCCAGAGACCTTTGTTTGTTTAAACAAATGAGTTTAAGTTTTGCTTCTGTTTCAAATTCAGCATAATAATAAATGTCATTCCTTTATTATATCACATTGTGGTTAGAATGAAAGAAGTGTTAAGTTTAAGTAAAATAATAATACCAAAAAAAAAAATGATATGTGCAATATACCACAAGGAGATCTAATAAAAACACATGAATAACCATCATCATCGAATTAAAAATAATTTATCTTGAGCTGATTTGGTGAATTGTTGGAAACAGATTCCATATGAAATGCGTGATTAATATTAACAGTAATATTTTACCACCCATTTTAATATTAAAAATTTGGAAAAAAATAATAAAATACACTTAATGGGTGATAAAATGAAAACGAGTCAGTTCTATAAATCACTAAGAAACTTGTTAATGCCGAACAATTGATATCAAAAAAAAAAAAAAAAAAAAAAAAAAAAAAACTATGGACAGGCAGATGAAGAAGACTTTTCCCCCCACACACAACAATGAAAATTTTTTTTCCCAGATAATAGTTATCAAAATGTTCATCAAATTTATTTTGTTATTTTCCGGATAAACACAATAATAAGAAACGAAATAGAAAAGAATTAAGCTAAAAATTATAAAGAAATATTTTCTTATTTTTGTATTTGCAGACAAAAATAAATCAACTGCAGTGTTTCTTTTCTTGTCAAATGCATAGCGTGATTTCTATTGCGCAACAGACCACATGCCTGAGCACGAACTAATAGTTATTCAGAAAAATTTCCAAAAGTCAAGTCGCCATTAACAGAAAAAAAGAAAAGTTGACAGTCTTTTTCGACATAAAAATATGCATCCATGATTTCATTTCCTTCAAAACTAATAAAACACTTTCACTTTAAAACCAGAACAAAATTTGAGGGAAAACTATCTTTCCTCACGTAAACCAATGATTGCATTATTATTCAATTATAATGCATATTATTTTTTGCATATAAAAATTCAAGCCTTGTTCCAGTAATTGACAGCTCATGTCAAATTGTCAAAATACAATACGTTCCCTACTCAGTAAAATGGCCTACCTACCTACCTGTCTTAAAACGAAAAAGGGTGAGTCAATCAAAAATAGAAACTATGTAATGTACTGAAAAACCTGTCTTAGAAATTTGCAACTCGTATAGTCCCACAACTCCAAAAAAATTTCGTTTATGGAAACATATATTTAAGCTAAATTTCAAAAAAAGTTTGTGTATTATAATAGAAAAAAATCCTTACGATTACATATTTGATGAAACAATGAAAACGATTTTAATTTTAATGATATAAAATGTTGAAAATTATGCAAAAAGTTATTAAAATTCAGTAAAAAAATGCACATCATACATGATTACATAAAAAAAGTTTTTTAAATTTTTAAATGGTGTAAATTTTTGGGAAATAATATTTCCATAAGACAGAGCGAAATACCTTGAAAAATTCTTTAATTAAAATTCAATTTAAAATTTCAAAAAAAAAAATGAATAGCACTGAGGCATTCTCCAAAGCATGTTTATGATAAATTTGGTAATTGTGTTTAATTGTGGAGTGCCAATAAACGCGCATTCTTCTTTATTATTGCTAGAGATAACTCTAATCATTCAGATACAGAATATGTGTGTTCGTGCGTTGTTACTTATGGTACTTTTACAAATTAATTGAGAAGCCAAGTTTGTACAGTAACTTTTGAGGTTAAGGACCCCTGTGAATCCAAGGGCAGAAGTTTGAGTAGATCATATGAAGATGATACTTGCTTACATGGTTTCTTTTTTCACACACCTTACAGACAGAACAGAAAGTAAACAATCTAGCTTGAGCTAGGACTCGAACCCTTGAGACGCACAGATCATGGGTAAATACCCTAGGTCAGGACGCTGGCATTACACACACACACACACATATATATATATATATAAAATCATAAAATTATTTAAACAATTAAAACCCATTGTAGCGCAAATGCAGCTACAACTAAAATACAAATGAATCTAAATTAATTAACATAATAAGCCAAGCAAAAAGGAACACAACCAAATCAAAACTATAACCAATAGAAAAAGAATACAGCCTGAAAACTTCGTCAAGGGTCACTTTCAGGCAAGGATTCAAAATAAGGGATTTTTTCTGTGAGGCATCGGTGGACAATGATCAAAAATATTTACACATCGTGAGCCGAAAATAAATATATATATATATATATATATATATATATATATATATATATATTCAACCTCAATAAAAAGTCAATTCTTGAAATAAATATTCCTATATACTATTTTACCTTAATGTATACTCTTTTCTTATTCCCTTGCTTCTACAAGTAAAAAGTTTTAGTAGATTCTTATAATGAAAAAAGCTGCCGATTTCCTTGTAAAGAAATCGGTGTAAAAAAAAATATACATTTGTAACAAGAACGGCGCTAAAAAATTCTGCAAACCTTCCAAAACATTTTATCACAATAGTTTGAAACCTAAATAGCTTTTGCTTCAGAAACCAAGCTCGGATTACCAGGTTTGGTAAATATCTTTTCGGTAAAGAGAAATCAGGTTCTGTTTTGTTCTTATGAATTGTAGAAAGATCCGATGAACAAATACCTTTTAAGCCGCCTAAATGTCTGAAGCTTTTCAGCACCAAAGATCTCAATAACCTAATATCAGGAAAGTGATTTTCTGAAGCTTGCGATGTAACACAAAACTCACTCGAAATATATTTGCATTATTCAGAGTGTGTTTGCAAGACGATGAAATATAAATTTCGGCTATTTTGTTGTATTACATTATATATATATATATTCAATTCAGAGAAAAAGGTATTTTCCAAAAAACATTATGTGATTTATTCCCATTTTCTAGCAAGTAAATAAATAAAGTGCCTAATGTTAAGCATAGTGTCCAAAATGAAAAGAAAAAAAAAGTCACAAAATAGTAATAAATGAGTCAGTGGCGAGAATAAAAAAAAAATCCTTTTTTTTTTTTTTATAAAAAGAGTTTAATGAGAAATATATTTCTTATTTTGCTTTCTGAAACAGTAAAATGTAATAAGTACAGAAGAACATTTTTTCCGTAAAGCCTTAAAAGAAGGTAAATATTTTTTAAACACAGATTTAAAAAAAAAAAATAATCATTAGAAAGAAAAAATGCAATTATTTTTCAAAAGTAAAGATATCGACAATTTTATAAATGCATTTCATTTATAAAAGGATTTTGTTATTGTTGTAATTTATGCCATTTTATGAGGCAGCTGACAGTTATCTGTCAGCGATTTAAGCCGAGTGAGATTTTCTTATTTTTTCAGTAGCGCCTGCTAGGGCCAAGAGCACGACTTAGCTACTTCATGCTTCACATTCGCTTGCGTAACCCTCTTTTTCAGGAGGGCACATTCACACACCTCACTGATAGAAAAACAACCATGCCCGAATCAGGACTCGAACCAGGGACGCCCAGATCACGGGTAAGACGTGCTTACCCAAATTATTAAGTAAATGAGCATTTAACATAAAATTGAAAATATTTCTGAAATTAATAATTAAAAATTCAACGACAGAAAATGATAGATAAATGCAACCATTAAGAAATGCATTTCACCTTTGTAATTATTGAAAAAAAATTAATCCCGATTTTTTTTCTAAATACAATATTCCGCAGTTCATTAAATTCCGTTACGTTATTTAATAAATTACTTTGTATTAAAAATAATCCTCATATCTTCCACATTTCAAATTCAAAAATCTACGCACAGCAAAAGGTATACTAATTATATCACAGAAAAAGAAAAATGAACCCATTTTCCACATTTAGATTACCTGAGTAATAAATGCAATTTCTGCTACTATAATCACCACAAACTGGCTACTCCGACCCCCCCCCCGAAAAAAAAGCACACAGAAAAATTTGAATGACCACACCGCAGCATCAACACTGGAAGGAGCTGCGGTTGAATCCTAAAGGCCATCATCGTTCACGGTGCAACACTTCCCTTGGGAAGTACGTCCCGTCGTCAATTGGTGGGAAAAGACCTCAACTTTTCAGCGTACTTACCAAGGCGGTGAGAAGCAACCACTATACCTGAAGCTTCTCATCCTCAATAACAAGGTGCTCCTGTGAGTCATTTGGCTACTATAAATAGCTAGATTACATGTTCTATAAACAGTCATTAGAAACTTCATAATTGATACTTATTTTCTAATGATTAATGCTCAAAACACGCAAAATCGATTCACCGAGTTTAGTTTGGTTTAGTTTAGTTATATTAACGTCCCGTTTAAAGCAATACGAGGGTTATTTTGGGATGGACCTAGTAATTTTGAACCAAGATCAGATGACGAGGACGACACCTGAACTGATACCCCCCTCTCCACACCACACCAGCGGGAGGACGTTTGGCCTGACAGATTTAACGTGCAAGAGACCCCCTCACACGACGGTTCTTCGGTGGAATCAGGTCTCGAGCCTGAAACCCTTCGGTTCCGAAGCCGACACCTTACCACCAGGCCACCACGGCCCGAACTTCACCGAGACCTCAATAAAAACTGGTAAGAGAAACTAACACAAAATGTTACATGAAATGATTTTCAGAATGTTGTTTTTTTACAGCTTGAAAGAGTTGATAGATGTATGAAAAAATATGATGAAAGCAATTTTAACTCCAGACGGATATTGTATGTTGTGAGATAAAAAATATTATAATTATCTTTTAAGCAAATAAAATAATTTTTGCCTCAGATAATAAAATCTGTATTTACTGCCATATAATAAATTCTGCAACGGCAATAAAACAACATAACTTTCGGCTTTCTTTTAAAGTTGTTTAAGTTAGTTTTACGAATTTTTAAATGTTTGTATTAGAGAGTTTTGAAAATTTGTATAAAAATTATAATCCAAATAACTTTGGCATTTTTTTTATTGGCTTTTGCCAAAAGTAATTTTCTATAAATAATCTTTTAACAACCGTCTAGACGCGTTTAAGAAAAATTATGATAATTGAAAATATATCAGAACTTCATTTCAAAAAAGATATATTTTTTCTCGTTTGTTTCAAAATGACAGAAAAAGTATACTGATGCACTTGCAACTAACTGCAAAACAATTTCTATGGCAAATATTTACAGAAAAATTTAAATACTGATTATGATTAGAAAACTATTTAAATCAAAGATTGCAATATAGTTAGAGAATATTTACGGAAATGAATTATTCGTATATTAACTAAACGCAATAGATAACTGCGCATTTAACTAAAATGAAATAAACGTTTCAAAAAATAATTCCACTAATTGGAAATAAGTCTGTGTTTTCAGACACCTTCCACATTGGAGAAGCTATCAAAAATAAGTTTTATTATATAACTGATTCACAGGACATTGATAAAAGACATTAAACTACAAAGAGGTCAAAATGTTAAGCAACGCACCATTTTCATTACGAATTTCAACATTAAATATTCTATTTTAGAGAGATTTAAAGAAATGTATAATTAAAGAATGTCGAAATTCAGACATCGAAAAACG
>JAPMOQ010019132.1:1438912-1469740 GCA_026543055.1 Argiope trifasciata
GTTAAATGGATAATAATTTTTCAATTTGTTGAATAACAAATTTAGTTAAAAAGAACTGGGAAAGTTTATAACTTCAAATTTAAAAGCATCTATAATGTTTTAGCTTTAAAAAAAAGCAACATTTTATAGATAATAGAAATATGTTATACTTATAGATCTAAAAAGCTGAAAGGTTTTGAAATAACTTTTTAAAATATAAGTAATCAGTGGCCTGTAGTAAATTTTTTCCAAAATACTATTTCTCTATTTTTCAAATTGCGGCAAATATTTCCAAAATTCCTTTTAAAGGATTAATATGAAATTTCATATTATGGTAATTACCCAAAATGCATCTATTAAACCTAAATTTATTTATTTTAAGCTATTAATAATTTTCAATAAAAAATATTTCCTATTTTTTGGACGTTTAGATATGGCATTTAATGCATTTTAAATTTTTATATGTTAAAATGGAAATATGCCCACAGTAATTATGAAACCTGTCCAGATACATTATACCAACTTTGGAGTTATTTTATGATTTCTATACAAAAATATTTAAAACAAACACCCAAACTAATGATTACTTCGATGAAATTAATAACACTCCCAAACGGAAATATTAAAAAAATGACAGCAGACGATAGTGTTTTAAATGGTTATTATTATTTCTATACATTTACAAACATTTCTAAATGGAAATATTAAAAAGGGAAAAATACCCAGCAGACCAAAATGGGTTTAAATGCATATTAATTCTAATGATTATTATGATGCTTCTACTAACATTTTCAAAGGATTAAAAAAAATAGTAAATGATATGGATAAAATGGTTCATATCATTTGCTATAGTTCACATGGAAGCATAGACATAAATATTAAAAGCATATATACAATAAGATTAATGCATGCCAGACCAATACGGATTTAAATCCATATCACTTCTAATGATTATTATGATGCATCTGCTAATATTTTCAAACATAATTTTTTTTAAAAAAAAAAGAAAAAAAAAATAGCAAATGATATGGATTTCAAGGGATACCAATACTAATGATCAATTCAATCCATCCATCAACTTACATTTTCAAAAGGAAGGATATAAATATTAAAAGTATATATAAAATAAGAATAAAATATTGTATTTCAATATTAAATGCATATTAATTCTAATGATTATTATGATGCATTTGCTAACATTTTCAAACATATTTTTTTTTAAAAGAAAAAATAGCAAATGATACGGATTTAAAGGGATACCAATAATAATGATTAATTCAATCCATCCATCAATTTTCATTTTCAAACGGAATGATATAAATATTAAAAGCATAAATAAAATAAGAATAAAAAATGGCATATCAACATGGATTTAAAGGCATATTAATTCTAATGATTGTTATGATGCATCTGCTAACATTTTTAAACGGAATTAAAAAAAAACTGAAGAAAAAAAACTTAGAGCAAATGATATGGATTTAAATGGATACCAATATTAATGATTAATTCAATCCATCCATCAACTCACACTCTCAAAAGGAACTGCATATAAAAATATAAAAAGCAGATGATATGAATTTCGAATATATTTTTTACGTCCCAATGAAAAACATCACAATTTATAAATTCCAAAGCATTCTAAAGAGTTTTAAAGAACAACCTCCTTCCCTCCTCAGATACGAATTCTACTGATACGAACCGAGATATTAAGGGCGAAATTTATTGCACTGAAAGCAATAACATCTCCTGGACGATCCGAAAGAGAATCTCCACCAGGTCTTACGCAAAATAAACAATGAAAATTTGTTTCCTATTCGACATTGGAACGGATCGACTGACGGAAGTAAGAAATTTCCTATTTCAGAAAATCCTTTCTTTCTTTTTTTTTTCTTTTCTTTTTTCTCTCGATAGGGGTCACTAGTGTCACTTCCTTCGACCGAAAAGAAGAATAGGCCACGACAATTTTAGTAGAAAGGATCTTGCAAGTGACAACGAAAGAAAAAATAAAATAAATTAATGAAATAAAGAAAATATTGGAAACAGTCGAAAATCAGGACTTCGAAACTTTAGATTGCTGGCAAGATAAATTTTATCTTTTTGTTTTATTTATATTTAAATACATATATATTTTATCTTGGAACATTTTATAATCCTTCCTGGCAAGACGAATGGATAAAACCCCTATCATTTAATTAATCATTAAAATTTCATAAAAATATCGCACTCGAATATATAAGAGACGGCACTAAAAGCTCCTACTTCACTCTGACATCTTAACTGTATTCAAACTGGAATGAACTGATGGATTAATATTATTTTTAAATATATCTGAAATGCTATTGAAAACTTTACAAATATTTTAAAGTCAAGTCAACTCCAAGTATTTTTAGATGAAATTTTTATATAAAGTATTGTTTTAAAATAATCTATATAAATTTAGTTTCAGTGGTAGGAAACTTATAAAATTAGGCTTGACTTAAAATAATATTAATCATAAATTATTAAAGCTAACTTATATAATCTATTTAAATATCTTTTAGACGCTTCCTTAAATAAAAATGCAAAGATTAATAACCTAATTTTTATCACGCATTCTATCTACCTTACTAAACATTAACAAACAAAAACAATAAAATTCACTGGCGACAAACTATTAACTTGATACCTTGTTAAAGTACTAAGTATATATTAAGCAACTTCAACTGAATCACAATACTCAATACAAAAAAATTAAATAAAACCCATATTTATACAAATATCTAGAGATAATTTCTAGGAATTATTAGACTTAATAACAACGGAATCTGAAAACTTCCACAAACAGTTAAGGTCTTAATTCTCTTCCGAAACAACAAAGTGATTTAAAAATTCTTGGCTTTAAGCAGTCCCCTCCCAAATGTACAACAACTAAACAATATAGTAAACACAGCATTGTTGCCCGTGTACACTTGCAAAAACAAAGAAAAACAACAGGGACAAGTGTTCCCAACGAGTGCCGAAATGTCTTTTTAAAAGGAACTCTAGACAAACACCGAAAGCAAGCGAGAAAAATATTAATTCTTCCTCGTGCACTCACTTTATCCACTCTCCAACGTGTTTACTTAATTTCATACGTAACCGATTTTCGAAAACTACTCAATTTTCCTTTTTTTTTTTCTTTTTCCAGTAGCTTCTTTTTTAACGCTCAAACATCGCCAGTAGCGCAGGGAGGAAACGATGGGGGCAAAGTTTTCTTCCCTTCCTATTTAGGCTTTAACTCATTAGACTTTCAAGCGATCTCTTCATTACAGCAAACTCACTTCAAAAGAAGCTTTTCCTCCCCAAACTTTTACTCCAAACTGGAACTTTCGCATTATCTTTAATTCTTCGACAACCACGTCTTCGAAAAGACGTTGGGCCTGCTGATGAGAATTCCAGGAACAACAAATTTCGTAAAAGCTCGAGGAAACATTTAATTTTAATTTAACGTTGAGGTAGGTCTTGTTGGAGGAGCCTGAACGCCCATTCAAAATGGGCATTAAGCGGAGATCTGATACCGTAGCTCTCCAGAGATTGAGGCAGAGGTACTCAGTAAACATTAGGTATTCAGTTAATTCCCGCTCCCTAGAGCTCCATAAACAGAAGGTTTTCCCTTTTCAATTGGAATATGAGATACATCAAGGAGTGAAATGAAAAGTATCTTTTGAAAAAGGCGGAATACGACAGTTGGCTGCTTTGCGATCATATCTGGAGTTTCCACTTAGAATGGAATAATATGTAGTTTGGTTTGCTTTTCTAAAGGGTTATGTGTTAAGCTAAAAAGAACTTAATCATCAAACCAAAATATAATTAAAGCGGCAATGATAATGGATGTTTTAATTTTCAGGATGAGATATGGATATCGAGCTCAGTTTTGACGCAGGAATTCCAGTTAAACTAATTGATCCTCCTTTAATGAAAGTATTAATTGTTTTCGGTTTTATTCTGATTGAAATCCAGCAAACCTTTGGTATTGCAGAGAGGTAATTGTTGTTGATGGATGAATTACTTAATTTATGTCTTCCATCTAAATAATAAATATTTAAAAGGTGGATTAATTGAATAGAAACTTGAAATATTTAATATTCAAATCAGTCGTCGTTAATTTTAAATTAAATTAAATTTCAGACAAGATGAATAATGTTTATGAGTATTGCGATGAAAACCATAAATATGTTACGAAAACAAACAAATAATACACTTAAAACACCCTGTTAATTAATAATTAGTCTAAAGCATTATGTGGCTTGAATATACACACGTCCGTTATATTTTTAAATTAGTTTTATTTAAAAAAAATTAAATATTCTTCAATTCCAAAATTTATCTCCAGGAAAATGAAAATAGTAATAAGATTAAAGAAAGAAATAAAGACATCATTACTGTCACTATTATCATGAAAAATATGTTTACCACATTTCATTGGTATATGCCGTCAAACGCCACGTTCTTAATTAACAGTAATGAACTTTAAAAAAGAAGGTAGAGGTTAACGAATCAAATTAATCAAGGAACAGAGTAGAAATAATCTTGAAAATAGTTATAAAAAAAGAGCATATGCAGAAGGAAACCAACTGAAAAAAAAATGCCGATTATATACGGTAGATTGTCCACTTCAGTTACCAGTGACAAAAACTCCATTTCCAAACAATATTCTCCAAACAAATCAGCGAAAGTAAAGCACGAACATCCCTCTGAACTTGCTAAAATATTAAAACAGAAGAAATATTATACGGACCTATATTGTCCAACGGGCTTCGATTTAGCTCACTCCTTATCTGCCGTAAGAGGAGCAAGTGGCCAATGTCCATATCGAAATGCAAGAAGCACATCCCTCCGTCGGAAGTAGTCGGCCATTGAAGGTAAGGTCGTAAAACACCCATAACATCCAAAATGCTCCATTCTGGACCCTAATCTCTACCGGAGAGACGAGGGGGGAGGCAGTTTTAGCACGTGCCTGATACGACGTTGAGGGGTGGGTTAGTGATAAATATATAGTCGCAAACACGGCCAATGGCATCGCCGTCAGATTGTGCCGAAGCCTTATCCAAGTTGAAAATAAAAAACCAAGTGGTACGTGACAGTCGCTTGGAAAAGAAAGGCGTCTTCTAAGATTCTCTTTCTTACCATATAGAAACCCAAGCCTTTTTCTTTTCCTCTCCAGATTTCTTCTGTACACGGTTTGACACAAAGCAGGTCCAAGTTATGACACTTCTTCACCGCATCCATCTTCAGCCCTGACTTGACTCAGCCACTGTTTAAAAAGAAGTGAAATGCGCAATTGACGGCTAGATGTCGCTTAATAGATTGGACCACAAAGAAAGTGGGAAAGAAACTGGATTTTTTTTCTTTCCTTTCCCATCTTACGATCTCGCCTTCAAATATTTCAGCTTCTGACACTTCTTTTCCAATTGTACTGCTTCATGCCTTCACGAAGAAATTGGGGGAATATTTGTGTACATATATAAGAAATGAATATAGTCACAGAATTATTAGATACATTTATTAATCATCTTTGAAATATGTATAGTTTTTGTCCAATCTGCATTATTTTGTTTGATTTTCTGATTTTCAAAATATATTTAGTACCTAGGAGTCGCATGAGAAAATCTTATCGAAGCTTTATTTTCATAATTGATTTAAACACTCCCCAAAAAAAGCATTCATTGAGGAAGATAACATATGTATATTTTTAACCTATATTAAATATTCATTTCATTTTTAATATGAATTTTGGCCACGTTAAAAAAACTTTTACAGGTTTTTTTTTTTTGCATATATGATTTTATTTTTTTTTTATTTTGTGCAATCAATAACTGCATACTTAATTTTTTGAAGTTGCATTCTGATTATTGTTAAAAACACATTTTACAGAATTTTTATTACATTATTTCATTTAAAGTCATTCCAAAATTAAATAAGAATTTTTTTCATAAATATCATTACTTTTAACCGAGCCTTATTATCAGAGTATTTCGATTTTTAAGAATTTTTTAAAATTTATATTGCATTTACAAAATAAATTTTATGTTGCACCTGTGGAAATATCTTTCATATTTATTAATGAAAAATATGATTGTACTCAAGAGTATTCTAAAGATTTTCACCATTATATATATATATATATATATATATATATATATATATACACACACACACACACACACACACATATATATATATATACACTGAAGAGACAAAAGTCATGGGATGACAATATCGTGTCGGTCCTTCTTTTGCCCGGCGAAGTGCAACAACTCGACGTGTCAAGGAGTCCACAAGTCGTTGGAAGTCCTCTGCAGGAATATTGAGCCATGTTGTCTGTATAGACGTCCATAATTGTGAAAGTGTGAATGGTGCAGGAGTTTGGGCACGAACGTACCTTTCGATGATATCCCATAAATGCTCGATGGGATTCATATAGGGCGATCTAGGTGGCCAGATCATGCGCTGGAATTGTCCGGAATGTTCTTCAAACCAATCGCGAACAGTTCTGGTTCGGTGACATGGCGCATTGTCATCCATAAAATCCCATCGTTGTGTGAGTACGTGCAGTGCATGAATGGCTGCAAGTGATCTGGAAGCAGCTGAACATAACCATTTCCAGTCAATGATCGGTTCAGTTGCACCAGAGGACCGAGTCCATGCCATGTAAAAACAACCCACACCATTATGCAGCCACCACCAGCTTGAACAGTGCCTTGCTGATAGTTTGAGTCCATGGCTTCGTGGGGTCTGCGGCACACTCGAACTCTACCATCAGCTCGTAACAACTGAAATCGTGACTCATCTGACCACGCCACGGTTTTCCACTGGTCTAGGGACCAGTCGATACGCTCACGAGCCCAGGAGAGTCGCTGCAGGCGATGTCGTGCTGCCAGTAAAGGTACTCGAGTCGGTCTTCTGCTGTCATAGCTCAAGGAAGACAAATTTCGCCGCACAGTCCTATCGGACACGTCCCTCGTACGTCCCACATTGATTCCTGCAGTTATTTGACGAAGTGTTCCGTGTCTATTAACATTGACCATTCTACACAGACGTCGGCGGTCTCGGTCGTTAAGTGCAGGTGGTCGCCCACTGCGCTGTCCATGATGGGATGTGATGCCTGAAATTTCATACTCTCGGCACACTCTTGATACTGTGGATCTCGGAATGTTGAATTCACTAACGATATCCGCAATGGAATGACCCATGCGTCTAGCTCCAACTAATATTCCACGTTCAAAGTCTGTTAATTCTCGTCGTGCCGCCATAAATCACGAAAAACCTGTTCACATGAATAACTTGAACACAAATGAAAGCTCTGGAAAACGAACTGCGCATTTATACTTTTTCGCTGCGATACTACTGCCATCTGTATGTTTGCATATTGCTATCTCATGACTTTTGTCACTTCAGTGTATATACTAATCATAAAAATCCTAATTATATTCGAATTATTTTGTTCTATATTTTTAAAAAAGTGACAATTCAATGAAAAATAGTTGGTTCGTAAATTAATTAAAATAGCATTGAATTGTCTCTTTAAAAGATTAGACCTCAACAAAAACGCAATTACAAAATACAATTATAAACAATTATTAAAAATTAAAAAACAAATGTGATTTTACAAGTTGCTATTTACGTGATGTATTTCAAATAATGTCATTACTTTTTTTATCCTTTTGCAATTAAATCTGCTATAATCGAAAGAAATTTATAATTAAAAAAGATTTAAAAATTAATGTGAATAATAAGAAAATAAGTTATTTGAACTGATTCAATATGAAAGCTATCCGTTCAAATGCCTAACTAAAAGTAAAATCAATCGAAAGTTAACAAATGCATTTTTACATTCCACGTGCCGATTATCAAATTTCCTTCAACATCAAATAATACAATATTCAACACTTAACGTTATTATTAACACAAAACAGTATTAGAAACACAAAACATTTCCATCAGAAAAGAATAACAGATGACTTATGTGCTTGGCATAAAAATCAAAAGAAATAAAAAGTAATAATATCAAAATATTTTTTTCGCTTTTAATGACTATTTCTTTGTTCCGGTTAAAGTAAAAGAGAAATGAGATTGCATTATTAAACAGATGCCTGGATTAGAAAGCGATCCATACATTAGCATACTTTGCGAAATGATTATTTATTAAAAATGTTGCTGTAATAGATTCTTATTGAGAAATCCGATATATGTAAAAACAGCGCTATTTTATTTTTCCTTTTGAAAAAAAGAAAAGAAGAAACTTGTTTGAAAACAGTAATTTAATAGACGTCATTTTTAACATCGTATAAATTAAATTCGAGCCTATCGAACAACTGTTTGAATTAGAGCAAAAATAAATTATTCCCTGTTTACTGTCAGAACTAAAGTTTTAAGCCTTTAAATAAATTCAGATTTACCAATAAGATTTTGTGATCCCAATTGTTTATTAATAACTCGTACATCACATTATTGTTGCTGTGAAATATCCAGAAAGCAAATAAGAGAAATATTTAAGTCGGCTTTAGTTAATGGAAATGTCACTGCTGTAACTTACACTGGAACAGCAGTCATTTTAACCCAAGTTGGAGAATTAACCCAGATTAAAAGTTCACTAATGGGAATTTTCAAATTAAAAGCAAATTCCAGAATAACGAAAAGTGCTGCTTAAAGAGAATTATTATTAATTCCTTTCTATTCCAAAGCATAGTTTTAAACATTACCTACATAACCAAACAAACGACAAAGCTTTTAGAATTAATAACAAAAGCAAAAGCAAGTCCTTCCAAAATTTCTTCTACAGTTCGGTACACAAAATTAATGGGTAATTACAGCAATCAGTCACTTATAAACTATGTACACGATCCAATCAGAATGCCGAGAAATAGTTCCAAGCGGATAAGCAACGCATTCGAATATTTCGATACAGTTTACGGTATCTAAATAATTGCGAGCGCGAAACTGGAAAAGCAAACAGTTAGCAAACGCAGGATTACCCAGTGATCCAAATATTAATATATGACTTTGTCAATACTGACTGATCTGTTCAATGGGATAGTAAATTCAAACGAATGGCTGCTGTATCCTGGTTTCACAGTCATGGCGAGAAATTAAGTGGTAGCCTATCGGTATTCCTAACTTCATCCCTAGAGCACGCTGCATCTGTTCTTAAAGGATCAGCCCTCACTGCTATTATATAATGTTATTAAAGTTTGTGGTATCACCGAATAGGGGTTGACTAGTTTGATTTGGTAAACAGACGATAGCTGAAGTTGGTAATTTATTACAGAAATGTGTCAATACCGGATACTTTATTAAGGGTGTCATTCGTGTAGAATCAGAATCAATAGGGTGTCGTACACTTTGATTACATGACATTTTAAATAATGATTTATCATCCCAAATAAGTTGACGTGGAACATAAGTTTGATGTGGAATATAAAAGGTTCTGACTGCGTTCGAAAGAAAATTTTCGATGAATTGGATTTTTTAAAAACTATTTATAACTATGGTTTTTAGATGCATTGTCAATTTTAATGCAAAATACTATAAATGTAACAAAATTATTTGTAAATATAATATATCGTGAATTATTCATTAAAATTTATGAGTTTTAATGAAATTTAATCAAAACGTTTAAAAGGAAGGTTTAAAATCCAGATATTCATTAAAATCTAGCACTCGATTCTTCTGAGAATTATAATAGTTTCTCTTTGTATATTTCGTTACAAGAGAAAAAAATGAAGACAAGAATATCGAAAAATTACAGAAGTAGAAAATGCAGAGGGAAGTATGCATGGTTTTTTTTCTAATAAAAATAACAAACACCGAAGAATTAAATAGGCTAGTCAAGAATTTACAGAAATAAAATAAAATCTAGAGAGCGAGAGACGAAACAGCGTGAAAAAAATAATATTAAAGAAATTCAACGATTACAAAGAAGCATCCAAAAGATGATTTACCATTTCCACACGTCAGACTTAGCTGGATCAAAATGCATGTAATGTACCTGGACAAACCAAAAGGCTGAAAGGTTTCACAAAAAATAAAAAATAAAAAAAAAGTTACCGAAACGGAGAATGCAAACATCAATATCTCAATACCCAAAGGATATCTGAAACAACAACAAAAACACTAGATGTTGAACGAATGGCAAATCTTTTGGGAATACGGTGCAACCGGAAATAGCACATCTGCAGCAGTTCCAAAAGTCAACTTAAAAGAATTGCAAAAAGAAATCATTCACGGTTTTCTCCTATCTTATCGACAAAGATTTAGTTTCTTTCACGCAAACTTATACATATGCGAGGAAAAACGGTTGCAATGTGATATTCCTGCCTCGTATAGTCTCCTGGCGCATGAAATTGTCAAAACCATGCAAACAGGCGACCATGATCAAAGAATATAAGGAATGAATACATCTTAGAATCAGATTTTTGGCAAATTAAATATCACCAATAAAAGAAACATTATATAAAATACATGGTCTATTTCTCCTGATATCTCTTCATCTTTTTAAATATATGAGTCGACAAACTAAACAAGAATTTCTTACAACTGTCCAAACGTCTACGCTTTTTAAAAAGTATGGCTCCAGGAGTATGGAAATACTGAACAATATTCTATGATATTTAAAAATTTTCGCAATATATCATAATATTGAATAATAGAATATCGTAAAATATTGCGCAACATGCTGTGACAAATGGGGAAGAATGGATGTTGAAGATGGAAGGAGGCTATTCTGAATGTTCGTACAATTGCCGGTGGAACCGGGAAGAGTTACAAAAGGTTTAAAACTTCATATTACTATTGAACTTTTGAGGGATCATCGTATCTGGAGTATAATAATTCATGCAAATGAAGATAAATATTCTTGATGTGATATAAATTGAAACTCATCAGTCATTGTTGCAATATTAGCGCGGAAATAATTTTTCAAGGGCCATATTCTATAATTATCCCTTTATACAATACATATGATGCATTGTACATTGTTTATTACAATGTATAAACGGCTTATTAGAATTTTGTGCGTCTTTAACAATATTTTCACTTAATTCCAATAGAAATTATATTAAAAACTGACAGAATGCACTACAAAAAAGATTGAAAAATGTTTTTGATCAATTTTGTTGTTTATAATGTGATGCATTAACGGACTTAGATGGAAAGAGAAAAAAAAGACTAACAAACATGGAATTAATAATTTTTAAATATGCGAATTTTGTCGAAATCAATATTTCATTATTATTTAAGAATTTAACAAGCTGGAAATGACTTGACATAAAAACTATTTTTTACATATAAAAAATCAATTTCCTTTGTTTGATTTCATATTAATTTAAGGATTTTTAAAGAATAAAGCTACAACAAAATAAACAAAAAGTTTCTAAAGCGAAGTATCAAATGACTTTCTTCTCTTCAAATAAACGACTAATTTACATTAAGGATCCAAAACAGGCAAAGTAAAAGATAACTAATTTAATTTAAACGCCTTCTATGAAAAGGGATTTGTCTTATGCAGTAAAATGGAAGACAAGGTTTTTTTTCTTTTAAAAAAGGGAATTACTTTCGAATGATTTTTTCCCAGTTAATTATACGACAGTTGAAAGTACAAAACGAAAGAAAAAGGAAAATAATCAGGAAATGAACCAAAGGCAAAAATTCTACAAAACACTTCGAATTAAAAGAGAAAAAAGAAAAATTAAAGATAAGACTTTAAAAAAATCAGCTATATGCAAATTGTCACAACGCTTTTTCAATTTCGATGATTAACCGGCGAGAACAGATTGTTTCGCTCAGTTCTTCTATCTTCTAGAAATAAAACAAAAATAATAATAAAAAAAATTCTAATTCGTTTTTTCCAGTACGAAAGATGAGGGCAAAGTACAATTCAAATACCTTTTTAAAGTATTCTCGTTTTCGAAAAACGGTAAGGTAAATTAATTACCAGAAACTCTCTAAAGCAGCAAGCACTACTATAGTCCGGCTATTGCTTCCCTCATAAAAGCAAGACGAAGACAACATTTATACATATATATAACCTACTTTAAAATAAACGGATTAAAAAACGAATTTAGCATTTTTTTTTCCAGTGTGAGTCTGGCTTCGAAAAAGCCATTTAAATACGTAGAGAGAAAGAGAGGGGAAAAAAAATTAATCTCGCCCGATGGAAAATCCGCTTAGTTCCAAAACAAGCTATAATGAAAACTTCTTAATTCATTTCTTCGCCGATAATCACTTTTTCAATAATATGCATAAATTCAAAATCCATTTTCCGGGTAGACACAAGGAATTTTTATGGGGCTTTGAAGATATTCTAGCACTGCGCCGTTTCCTGTAGATAAATTTCGCTTTTAAAATACCATCGCTTTTTCAAGAGACGGAAAATGTATTTTTGTTCCGGAAAAAAAAGTTTGGTAAGCACTGTGCTGGTGATCAGACAGACATACAGGGATATACAGTTAGAAAGAGAAGAAAAGAATAAGTGTCGTTTCAGGTATTCGGAAAGAATAAGTTGGAATAGGAATATAAAGGCCGGACTATCCAGTGATCCGGTCTCAAGTTCAGCAGCACACAAATGGGATACATATTTCTATCAGTTGAAAAGTGGAAAGTTTTTCCTTAAAGGAGTGTTTCATAAGTAGACTCCGGGTAGGAAAATTCAGAAAAATACGATCCATTTTAAGAAACACATGCTTAAAAATGACCTGATATTTCAATTAATGAAAAGATGATTATAGCAAAATAAAAATTAGCTTTGATAGATGAGTATCAAAAGGCAATAAAATGATATTTATGTGCCGAAGGGGGTCTGAAATATAAATTGTACTTATTGGCGAATATCTGGGAATTCAAAAATTTTAGTAAACATAAATTACATTTTTTTTTTTTTTTTTTGGAGGGAAGAAAGTGAACAGGTTTCAAGTTCAGCAGAACATAAATGGAATACGTATTTCTATCAACTGAAAAGTGGAAAGCTTTTTCTTAAAGGAGTTTTTAGAAATAGACTTCGGCTGGAAAAAATTCAGAAAAATACAAAAGTAAAAAAATATCTTTAAAACTGGCCAGATATTTGCAATTAATGAAAAAAAAAATGACTACAGAAAATATACGTTAACTTTGATCTATGAGTATTAAAATAGACTAAAGCGATATTTATTTGTAGGGGAGGGGTCTGATCGTACTTCTTGGCAAATATCTAGGGGTTTCAAAATTTTCGTACAAATCGTACTTCTTGGAAAAAACTTGGTTATTCCAAATTTCAGTAAACATAGATTTTTTCTTTGGGGGAGGGCATGCTTTATTTTAGCTCATAAAAGATAAAAATAATGAAATATTCGACTATTTCCAACGAAGTGGTCTAACATGTAATTAAATATTGTAACTGATATTCTCATGTTGCTATTTCATACGTACGTTTAAATTATTGCGAGGAAAGAAAATATCAGCAATAGACTAAAAAAAACATCCCAGTAATAGATCAGAAATACTAGTACCAGAAAATTGTCAATATTTTGAATGCAACAGCTATAAGGTTATAGGTAATGTATCAAATTAATAACTAAACAACTTAAAATATACATTTTAAGATAAAGCTGTTTCCTCGAAATAGTAAAGAAAAAAATTCTAATAATGCATTTTAGAAAATTTACTTATCACATAGCAATACTAATTCCACAGTAAAGGAAAATACTAATGAAGCATTGTAATAAAATTACTTATTGCGTTATAAGTCGTCTTAACTGTAACGGACTGCAGCTGGTTCATTTCTGATCATTTCAATAATGAAACTGAAATTTACGAATCAGTTGTTGGTTGGTTCTCAAATACTGCCTCAAATCAATAAAGCAATGGAAGTATATATATAATACTAAATTTACAGGGAAGAACAGAACTTTCGACCATAATTAGAAACGAATTTTCATTTTCATTTTACCCGTAAACAAAAGCATTCTTCCAATAATCATGAAGTTTAATATAATATTTATCGTTTTAATTCAATATTATTATCATTTTATAAATTGAATATTTTAAAAAAAATTATAATAGATAATTCTCATGTCAATGAGCGTAATTTTCTAAACAAAGGATTATGTCTTAAAAATGAAAAATATGTTTTGTTATTAATTAAATGTATAGCAATTCGTAAATTGATTCATGATCATGATTTCATAAGTTTGTATTTATTTTAATTTCAGAAGACTGTTTTTTTTTTGTAAGTTTGCTTTTTTTATATTATATATAGAAAAAAATATATTTTACTGATTGAAAATTCATGATTGTAATTATCATTATTATGCTGAATAATTCAAATAAAATTAGTAATTCCACGTCGATATTTTTATAAATTATTTAAATTATCTGACAAATTAAATTATTTAAATTATCTGGCAAATTAAATAATTTAAATTATTTGACAAATTAAATTATTTAAAATATATATACGGTATTTATGCGAAAATTTCAACAATAACAATGAAGAACAAGAGGAAAGTTTTATCAGAAAGGAACAGAACACAAATTAATTCATGGGATTTTTTACTTTGCACATAAACAAACATGCTATATGCAGAATTAGGGTAAATTTTGATTACCAAATAATAATTATTATTATTTCCCTTTTTAATATGTATTGTTCAATTATGAAGATAATGCAAAAATAATTATGAAAACACAGCAAAATGTTTCAAGAATTTATTTTTTTCCTCGCACCAAAAGCTAATTTTAATGGAAACATAAATTTCAGAATTTTTAAGATATATATAAATATTTGTTTAAACAAGGTATATGCTACGCTGCTGCTTTTTTGAACCACATTTACATTATTTAACAAAAAGTTTTCTGTTTAGGTGCATATATTTTTAAATATTCCACAAACTTGACGCTGCCGCTAGAAAACAAGATAAAAAAAATATTTGGCGGTTTCATTCTTAAATCAAGATTAATAACTTTTCGAAAGTATGCGGAAGTGCGCGTTAAAACACTTGCTGTGCGTTAAACAGAAAATGATTTTTAAATACACCAACAGATGGCGCAACATCACAAAATATCCAGGTTGTCGGACCACGCTGTTAAGTGGGTTTTTTCAAGAAATTACGTTGCTAAACCTAAAATGTTTGATAACACTTTAAAATATACATCGAAACTTTCTGCATCTAATTCAAATTATAGAACACAATTTTAGGTATCGGTAATTTTTTTCCTTATCTACTTTTTTGGTAAATAAATAATACAAAAGAAAAAGTGAAAAACTTTTTAATAAAAAAAGTTTATAAACATTTCCTAAACATGTTTTTTTTAACCGAGCCAAGATACTTTTTTTTCCGGTCACCGAATTTTATGTAAGATATTTTTAAGCTACTACAAAATAAATAAAAATGCTTCAATCGATTAAGTTAAGGAAAGAAATAATAATAATAAAAAAAAAATCGGACATATAGAGCAAATTTGAAGATAAAACGACAAAAAGATTTTAATCTAATATAATGATCTCAAAAAATTCATAGATAAGATAATGAGCTGAGAATAGCACTCTTTAATGAATATATATTAAATCAAATGGGCTCTCTAACAGTTGCGAATACTGCAGTAATCACATTTCATAAATAACTATTTAAAGTTATGAGCCCATTATAACCATAGCGAATGTAAGATTTTGCAAATGAGTAATTTGAAATCTACGAAACAGTTAATTTTAAAACATAAATTATTATTCATTAATTATTATTTTTACCAGCATAATTTTTTTAAGCATAACAACCCACTAGAAAAATTGCAGATATTACAGATGAAAATTGCTCTGAAATAATATTTGCATGTCTCAGAAATTTTCAATTGAGCATAAAGAGTTTAGAATTTCTTTAGAAATTTTCTAAAAACAGAAAGAAAAGAATGAAAGTTGAATTATCTCAAAACATCAAGTTTGGACTTATAAAACATCAATTAATTTCCAGAAATTATAGATTTAAAAAAATCTAAATTCGTTGGCATGCAATTTCCGTAGAAACACAGCAACAACAAAAATATTTGATTTTTAGACTAGTGCCTCAAAATATTTGATTTTTATCTTATAAAACTCATGAAGAAGTAATGATTGTTTTCTTTAAATATGAAACAATTTTCCAGAGGTTAACAAAGAAAATGTAGCACATTTCAATAAAATTCTTTAATGAGTAATTTATCATCTAAATACCTTTCTCTTCGCAGTTTTTTTTTTTTTTTGAACGAAAGAAAAAGAAGAAATAATGAAGATACATCTCAACTTCCCTTTCACCTCACTACGCATCAGCCGTTCGGGACTTGTATTTTAATTTTTCATCGTCTTCTTCTTCTTTCTTTTTTTTTTTAAAAACCCGGAAGGTCAAAGAAAGAGCAGAAGAAAAAATTTGTTCAGAAGCCAAAATGCAATATAAAGACTGACTTCATATCTCGTATCTAGCGGTATCTTCATTCCACAAATCAAGGTTTTATAGGAACGTCAATTAAATGACATCTAAAAGTGCTTTACTTTTTATTCCTCCATTTCTTCGGCTCCTGCAGCAATTTTTTTCCTAAGGAACAATAGGAAGCAAGGAGCTAAAGAGTTCAGGAGAAAAGAAAAAGGGGAAAAAAATCGAAATAATAATAATAAAAAAAAACACCTCAACTCCTCATTTTCTTAACGATGCCTTTACACCAGTTCTTGTGTAAGGGAAATGCTCGCCACATCGATAAATGAATGTGCCAGTCAGCAAAATTACCTTATCAGTTTCTAAACTTGCCATCTCCAAAAGGCATTGGAATGTAACATTTTCAATGATGGCTCCCTTTCCCTCCCACCTTATCTCCATTTTCAAAGACATTCGAAGCTGCATGCCACAAAAAGATAAGGGATGCTATAAAAGTGCAAAAAAAAAAAAAAAAGCTTCTTTGAAAGTCATCTTCATTATAGCAGGTGATTGTCGCTGCTGTAAGTCCCGTGTTTTCAAACATCCGTTACAGACTTTGCCAAGGAAATTGAAGTAACCTCTAATGTTTTACAGCTAACAGCCGTGATTTACATATTCACTGAGGTTCCTGTTTTCGCAAGACGAGAAAGGAAAAAGAAGAATTAGCTATTTTAAACTAAGAAGTTAACTCGAGGTGGTGAGTAGATACGTGACTCAACCGGGACGCTTTATTTTATTTTAAACTTAACGTTAAAAGAGAAGGGCGCATACATTTTTAAAGTAAATCGCAGTAGTTGATATTTTTAGCTCTAATGGACAAAATATTGCCGATAATAATATTACCTGGAATCGCAACGACTGCCTTAAGACTTCGTACTTGAAGTATTACATAAAAATATCGTTAAAGAAGCTTAATAGTTAAAAATAATCAACTTATTAATTGATATAAAGAACAAATAAATATGAATGAAGTACAAGATCATTTTTATTCACTATTAAATAATGGATTTGTATGAAATAAGCTTTTACAGAAAAAAAAAGTTCCAACATTTAATATGTAAAAATTAAAAGTTGATGTGACATCAAAGTTCGAAATTGAAGACTTAAACCTCGAATAGTATATAAATTAGCACTACAAGCCAAGTTAAAAGGAAACGATGGAATCAAAACTAAGTAAAATAGAAAAATAATTTCTTTTTCTATTCGATTTAATTTTGATTCCATCGTTTTCCTTTTAACTAGACTTTTATTGCTAATTTATTTAGATTCATTAGTATTTTAGTAGTAGCTGCATCGGCGCTCTAAATACAATGATAGTTTTTTTTTTTTTTTTTAATTTTTTCGGATCCGAAATAATCTCTAGTTTCGATTCCAGTATTTAGTTTCGTTTCCGTAATAAGTTTTCGTTTCTTAAATTATTTTAATTTAGGTTTTATTTCATTATTCTTTATTTTTATTTACCTTTTTAAGTTTAATTCCGAAATAATTTTTAGTTTCGATTTAAAAATAATTTTGTTTCGTTTCTGAAATTACTTAATTTTTGATGATTGCTGACAATTGGTTTTAATTGCTTTGTGCTTTTATGGCAGATTTCTTATATGCAATAAAGGTATAGTTTTTCTTAATTTATTGGAGAATATATAAAAATTAATTTTAATTATTGATTAAACTTTGTAATGTTTTATACTAGTATTATTGTCGTAAAAGAAATCTGAAAAATATGATTTTAAATGAATTTACTTAAGTAGCATAACATTTCGGTTAACCCTAAATTTAACTCTCAGCTGCATTAATAAACAAAAAAAAAAGAGTTTTACATATTATTATTATTATTATTATTTAAATTCTCGAGATGGTAATATTCATTCTCATGTAGTTTATTCGTTTTAGTGTTTATTTTCTAGCGGAATTTTAGAATTAAGTATGTCTTAACCATCTTCAAATCTCTATTATGCTTTTTTATGTTCTTTCAGAAGCAATGATTAATTTAATGCGCATGTGAAAATTATTGCACTACTGATTGAATTGACTGTGCATTTTGCTTTACGAAAAAAATAAGGTATTTTTGGGGAGAAAAATTTGTTTGAAGGAGGAAAAAATAAAGACCTTTTTTTAAAAAGAAAAAAATTATAATAATGTATTTTTTGAAGAAAAAAATAAGGCATTTTTATCCTATTATATGATTCAATTGCATCGAATAAAAGATTAGTTCAAAAAGATAGCATTGCTTATAATTTTGGAATGTAATTTCTTTGATTTTTTTCTTTCCCCTATCCCTCTGAATTTGAAGATGATAGTGATTTTCTTCAATACCTTCTAAGCTATTCCATACATATAATTTAATTTAAATTTATAATAGTCAGTGTTTTCGGATAACACACGTTAAAAACAACTAATAACTTACAGTTAAAACATCTAGGGATGAAACATATTCACTGAAACATACTGAATGTTAGCCACTGAGAATGAGATAAATGAGAATGAATGAGATAAATCCACTACAAAATTGCAAAAGAGATACTAACACCGCTTTTCCAATGCCTGCATCGCAAGCATTTATCTGATATTCCGTCAATTAAACGAGCTTAATAGTTGCTATCACGTCCCAATAATCCAAAAAGTATCGACAGATTCATAAGATTAACAGAAACAAAATAAACAAATGAGCGTGTATCTCTCAAATACCCTTGCATCAAATAAAATAAAAAAAAACAATAATAAAAAAAACGACGGGATCAATGAAGGAAAATTTTTATTAAAAAAAAGGATCCATCTTTCGTTATATAACTGTCACTACGTCATAGGTTTAAGAGCCAATAACTTAAAAAAAAGTTTTGCAAATATCATTCTTGGCGTTCGGGTAAAGAACTTAGCAGCAAAACATGACAGCGTATGATAAGAGCAACTAGAAAACCTTAAGTGTTCCGGACAAAAGATTTTTCTATGAATATAAGCGATACCCTTTTTTTTTGGATAATTGCCAATGCCCTAGACCACCTTACAGAATCTCCAATCTCAAGTTCCATACATTTTAGGCCCTTAAAAGAATCTAAAAATAAATGCTTATAGCCACTGGAAAAGCACGCTTCAAAGGCGGTTAATTTAAGCAGACAGGTTTTTCGATTCTGATGATACTAAGTGGATGAAAATTATTGAATAATCGTGTTAAGTCAAGTTCTTGAATAAGAATAACGTAATTCAACTTCAAGGATTTCCTCGATGGCGCGAAAAATGTAGCGGCACTACGCTGCAGATTTTTGTTGCTGTCGACTTTATTATAAAACCAGACGAAACAGCCCCCAAAAATTTTTTCTTAAGGAAGAAAGATGATTTAATAACAAGATTCGCGCTTAAAAATTGCTTTCGTTGATCGCGATTAATCAAAGCACCAAATCGACTTCAAAGGCCAAAGAAAATTGCCGAAATTATAACGCTGTTATCAAACAGCAACAACAACAAAAAAAAAGGAGTGGGATGGAATAAAGGATTTTCCAAAACAACTCACTTTGCGCTACCAACAATTTAAAAATTTAAATAAGGAAGATAATTTGCAAATGTTGGTGATAGTGTTGGAAGAAATATTTGACATGTAAGAAAAAGTGATTTCTTTGAAAAATAAAGAGGAATTAAGGTATTAAAAATAATTTATTAAAATAATTATTCAAACAATAATAAATAATTCTTCGGACAGTTAGTGACAAAACATGTTACTATAAGTGACAGTATCACCTGCTAATGACCTCGCCCACCAGTTAATGACAAAATTTCTGAGGAAATCGCATCACCTGTCGATGACATTATTCGCATTTTTATATGACTCAATTTATAGTGACAACTTTTCTTTTAAATACAAAATGGACTAAACACGAATTACCTGAGTTCAAAAGTAAATACTTCAAATATATATAAGAATCATATAAGGAGTATTTTATCTTGGGGTAAGGATATATCTCATGATATTTGGCACTCTCAAGAGGAATTGTCAGTAACCATAGTGATTAAAGGAATAGTTATCTGACTACTCCTTAATTATCAGAATGAAATTCATCAGGAATAGTTTAGAAGGAGAATGTATAATTAAATTTGAGTAAGTGTCAATTATTCCATGGTATATTGCACATCTTATTTTTACAACAGTTTTGCATCATATATTTTTTAAGAACATATTGCTACGTTTTCTGTCTGTTTTCACATTAATTTTATGATGATAGGTTTTAAAGAAAATAAAATATACTGGATTTCTATAAGTCAAATGAATTCTATAAACGCTTTTTTTTTACTACAGGCACCAACCAGCAATGGATGGTTGAAGTATGAATGCAAGCATGTAAATTCATTCTTTGATATTAATGCCGCAAAAGGGACAGAAAAAAAGCTTCTTCGTTTGATTCATTCAAACATAACTTTATTTAAAGAATTTTTTTTAATTGATTGTTAATTAGCGCGTCATTGGTCTTAAAATAATAATAGAAACTAATAGGAACATAAGGACATTAGACAAGGTATATGCGAAAACATGTTTTACATTTGGTAATAACCCTTCCTCCAATGGGCACCTCGAAATGAGGATGAGAAGCTTCTCGCCATCTTGGAAGGTACATGAAAAGAAGGGGGGGGGGCTGGCTCCTCCCATCGATGATGGAACACACTTCATTAGGGAAGGCTTGTATAGTGGTCGGTGATGGTCCTTGAGATTCAACCACAGTTCCCGCCAGTGTTGCAGCAGCGATGGTCCGGTATTCAGTTATATGATATATGTGCCTTCGGGCGGCGGGTCACAGAGTCAGTATACGACTTTACATTTGAAAATTAGTACTCCTAGATGTACCAAATATTACTTTATTACAAGCACCCAATAGCGCGAGATAATCGTATATTTTCCATTCGAACAAGTGACGCAAGTGGACATACTATTTTGAACTACAGACTATATTCCATATTCGAAATCATGCAAACAACGAGAAAGACACTGAAATATTTTTTTTTTTTTTGTTAATGTGTTCGTGGTTGAAACATCGAAGATCAATATTTGATACCATTAAAGATGAGCCATATATGTATATAAGTATATATAAGCCTGGTGTACACCAAATATAATCAAATTAAAATCGGGTAATGATTTATTAGATATTTTTTTTCGGTAACCAATTATTGAATTCAATATTTTATTATTTTTAAAATTACAGTTTCAAACAGCGAAGCTAAAGGAGGATAAATGGAGGATCACAGTTTAAGCAAATGATGTTAAACTAGGGCTATATTAAATACTATTAAATATGCGCCATATTTGTATGTAAATATATATAACTTGGTGTACACCAAATATAATCAAATTAAAATCAGGTAATGATTTATTAAAAAAAAAATTTCGGTAACCAATAATTGGATTCAACATTTTATTATTTTTCCAATTACAGTTTCAAACAGCGAATCTAAATGGATGATAACAGTTTAAGCAAATGATGTTAAACTAGGGCTGTATATAAAATTTGGGATTCATAAGAACAAGAAACATGTTTAAAAATGCAGAGATTTATTTGCATACATTTTGCAATTGGGGGGAAAAAAATAAGCAACTGTGGTAAAACAGAAAGCCAGTAATCCGATCCAATCCGCAAACCATATCGAATCAATTTTTCCTCCACATTGCTTTTTGGTTTGACCGAAAAAAATAACTTTAGCCAGCCTGGTAGAAAAAAGTAATCTTCGCCTTTTGATTCATTTCAAGTTTCCAAAATCTGAACTAAAAGAGAGGGAGCATAGGCAAAATATTTTGAAGTACCAAAGTGGAATTCCACAGAAAAAGAGAAACAGTCCAACGTACTCTTTTTCTCGCGCAGGAATCATTTTTTATTTCTTTTAAGTCCAACAAACAGAAGCAGAGAGGGAAAGGATAAGAAAAATGAATCAATTCTTGGGGAAAATAGTAAATATATATCTAACGCCTCACAAACTGCTCGTGACTTCTTGAAATAAGTCGATATACACAGTAAGATTCAGTTTTTTTTCTCCAATTTTTATTTTTTCTTGTTTAGCTTTTCAGTGAAATCTTTGCAAAAATTTTAAAATAAAGCATAACTCAAAATATCTTGAAGGGTTTTCAAGCATATCGTCTTAACTAACACCAAAGGGGATCAAGATTAGCATGCCACATAACGCCAAAATAATAGCAGGCATAAAAGTAAAATCTTTTAATGTATGCAACTTTCATGGTCATCAAGTTGGGCAAATCTGTAACAGTGTAACAGACATTGCGCCAGACACGATGGAGAGGAAAAAAAATATTAAGGAAATAAAACATAAACTTGCGCATTTACATTGCTGCTACGTCTTGTACGCCTGAACGGGTGGTGAGGTCAGACAAGGATTGGTAAAGAACTACAGAAACTAAATTCACGTGTCGCGAATACCAAAATGCTAATATATAGAACTTTTTCCCCCAAGTCGTAAATGATTCGCTGTCATAAATTATATAATTGAATTTTTAATTAAGATTATTCAAAAGGATTAAAACCTTTTTATGACAAAAGTTTCTCAATTATTGGGCAGAACTCGAATATAAATTTTCAAAAATTCATTCATATATATTCAAAACATATTTGAGTCAGTCAGTCAAGGACAGACAGGAAATTCAGGCATCTAAAAAAATATTTTTTCCATTGAAAGAAATAAGTAAATGCCGAAATATTATGCTAAAAATATGAATGTTCCGATTCAATCAACATTTTTTTTAAATATATAATCTAAATAATATCATTGAAAAACATGAAGTATGTGTGCAGTGAAAATTTCTCAACGGATCTGAAAATTTTATATTTTGATTTCAAAGAAAAATAAATAAAATAAAAGGTTTATGAGTTCAAATCTGAAAGTCACAATGAATACGAGGATGCTATCTGGATTTCAAATATCAAGTGATGAAAAGTGCGTTTTTAAAGGAAGGCAGAAAAAAAAATAACGTTGGAATACTTCGCTGCCAAAATTTAAATCATCATTTTTAAACCATTAATTATTTCCATATATGTTCACGAAAATTATCCGACATGAAAATGTAAATAAACGACAAAAGTACATAGATAATTTTAAAGAAAAATAATTTTTTTTTCAATCAAAAGAAATTGTCTGATATTTAAGTAACTGAATAAAACAACCAAACCCAAAAAAGGAATTGAGGACATACATAATTGTCTTTTCCAAAGAAAATACTATGATAGAGCCTTTTTATAATAAAGAACCATGACAGCCAAGAAAATTTGAATATTTTGATAGAAACTGGCAATTACTTTTGCAGTCCGTTTTTGGAATTTGTGAGTACGATTATACAAAAAGGTTTTAATATGTATGCGATTTTAAGTTTCTGCTTCTTAAAATATTTTATTTTTTAAAAATACATAAATGCCAAACGGATGATGAAAAAATATATTCTTCTAAGTTCGTACGATTGAATTATGAAAAGAAGAAAATGATGATGCATACAATAACAGTTCCTTTTGGAACGTAAGTCAAGGCGATAACAAGGATGCATATAACATCGGTCGCTCTTCGAATATCCATGTAGTATGGATGCATTACGCTCACAGCAACAATTATTATAATCGTGGTCTTTTTCATATTCTTTATGAAGACTTGATTATAACTTGTTATGGTAGCTGACAATAATAATTTCAAATTGAAAAACGTATGCTCAGAATTAAATTTTCCTTCTTCTTATTCATTTATTTTTAGAGGTGGTGAGAGCAAAACTTTCTTCTCGAGAACGAAACACTTTTCTTGGGCTTTTCTCGAGAAAGCAATTGGGTTTTTAATATTTTTTTTCTAACTTTCTGAAGCAAAAAAGTTCGAACACATGCGATGCAGCGTCTGTATATATGATGCAGTCTAAAAAAAAAATTCAAAGAATATCGTCTTAAAGAGAGACTTGAAAGAGACAAGTTAAAGTGACGTGCCTTTTTTTTCAACATCAGAATTTATAAGAGCTCTTATTTTCATTAGTTGATGACAGTTTGATTACAGAGTTATAACAGGGTGAAAGATCTGCTAACAGAACTTCAAAGAATCCCCTCAGGGAAGGTATGAGATTGAGTACTTGGCAAATCAATGTTTTATAGTGATTGCCTGAATAGTTGATAAATCATATGGTCTTTTTTTCATATAATATCTCAAAAAACATTTTTAAAAATTGGTGAATTTAAATATTTTGGCGAAAGTTTTTCACCTTTTTTATCTGACAAGATATCTGTAAGCATACGTTTGTGGTTAGTTGGGTTTTTTTTTCAGCATGTGTTTCCACCACATATAATTTGATAAATTACAAAACAACATCAAAGAAGTAGACGAGCATTTTTATAAAATTATTATAAAAATTTAATTTAAATATTTTAAATTATAATTATTGTCTTATAAATATTGATCAAACTCACAAAGCTCAAGTTGTAACAATTTGGCATCTTCTTTTGAGGTCATGACTTAACAGCTGACAGCTGTTAAGTCATGAGCTTAGTCAACAGCTTAGTTAAGGAAGAGTTTTGTGGAAATGCTCCGAATTCTCTCGTTTCCTGAATTTCGAGGAAAAGACAATATGCAGTTCAGAATAATTGGTAATAACTGCTAACTGCTAACGATCCGAAATTTCTATCATTTTAATTAAACTTCCAAGGAAATTTTAATCAAGCCATAAAGAGCAGATTTGTTAAGGCCCCTAGTAAGTTCAATTTTTGAATTCCAAGACGAGAATTTTAATTAATTCCAAAGTTTAATATTGTTGCAGTTTTATATCGTCAGTAACAGATTCTTTATCCCCGCAACCATTATCAAATAAATAGATCCTCATATCATTGGAATGGGAATTCCGAGCATTTCCTGAAATGCCAAGTATGTTTCCAGCATTCTAAGGGGGAATCCTATTAACAACTATCCATGACTTTTTCGTCGCGTGCCTACCTGAAATTTTGACAACGTTATTTCAGGAAATAAGAAAGGATGCAAAGCTCGGTATCGAATTCTGAGCCTCGCCTGAATATGCCAGAAACTCTGCTTCAAACACTGCACTTGATGGAATGTAAGCCTTCCCTTGCGTACAAGCTTTTGAACTCAAATGTACAATTTCAAAGAAGCAATCTGATTTCTAACACTTGAAGAAAGGAAGAAAAATAAGACAGCAAAAGAGAGGGGAAAGTAAAATTGAAATTCCGCGTCGAAGTCTGCAAAAACGGGCCGTTTGAAATAAACGGAATAAGAGGCCAAGTTGTACACAGGAAGAAGAGGGAAATACATTCTTTTTCGTTGTTGAAATTTTTTGACATGGAACGCAATCGAAATCTTATTTTGACACTCGCACGCGGGGAATCATGACTGGGACTGTTCAGCATCCATGTCTACGTCTTGTCGAATATTCCCAACTTTTTTTTTTTTCTTCTTCCTCATCTCGTCTTTTACATCTTTCATCTTTTGGGTTTCCTTTTGACGTGGCTTTCAAAACAAGGCACCAAACATTCCCGCTCAACAGTCTACACAGACGAGCAAAGCCATGCATTTATGTATGAAAGTATTAGTCTAACATTCATTCGTGTATGAAAAACAGTCTCGTGAACATTGTTCCCTCAAAGAAAAGACGATCTTGCCAACATTTCTTATTAGTTCTATTCAAACAGTATTCACATATCGATCTAGGTGTCATCGATACTAGGACGTCTTAAGCAGTGGATTACAATCATCAAGTTTTTTTTTTTTTAAAAATTTGACAGATGGTACTTTTTTTATTCAAACTGTTCAACATTTTTAGGCAAGAAAAATGAAAAAAAGAATCTATCTCTCCATGCTAGGATTTAATATATTTCATTAAATTTTATCAGATAGTTATAAATATCGATCTTAGCGTCATCGATACCAAGGCGTCTTAAGCAAAGGATTACGTCTTTCGAGAATTTAGAAGTTTTGAAAATTTGAACAGCATGTTATTTTTGTTTTTCTTCTTCAGAGTGTTTCATACTTCTAGACAAAAAGAATCAATGAAACTAATTTTTTAATTGCTACTAATAGTGAAAAATTTTGACGATCTACTAAACTAAAATACATAGAAACAAATCTAATAAAAGATGCGAACTTATTTCTATATCTAAGTATAATGTTACATTACTAGATTTAACAATATCATAAAAATGACGTAAAACATAACTTGATAGCATTTTTTTTTTAATTTAGAAAACATTTTAAGGAAATTGTACCAACTAATACCACACAGCTAAAAAGCGGACATAGATGCTTTGAAAAATGCAACAAGATTTGATAATAACCAAAATATAATCTCTTATAACTAATAAAACAAACTTAGTATTTATTGTTCGTTTCCGTATCCTGAGCCTACAACTTTTCGACGATTCTGTCTGACTAAGGGGCGATACCCGGAATTCTTCGTCATTTTTTTACCTTGAATTCCGGTCTTACATACTTTTTCGTTCAATTTTTTTCACCTGTATGCGAGTATCATGACGCTTCTGATCGTATTATTTTATTTTAATTAAAAATTCACTTGTTTTATTTCCAAATGTAATCCTAATTTACTTTACTGTGAAGGGCGAATAGATTTTTCATCTTTCCTCTCACTCCTTTTATGACGAATAAGCCCATATTAACGCATGCGCAAAAGCGCGGATGGTTTCCAATGGCAAACAATACGAATTTTGTTCTGGATAAAACTATTAGCCAAATCAGTAATTATGTCGTTCATGGTACAGAACAGAGATTTTGTTTTTTTTAAAGAACAAATGTTTGATTCAAAATGGCGTACGGATAAAGCTCAATAGCTTTTAGTAGTTACCACGTTGTACTTATGATTTTAGATATAAATTAAGTTTAACAATAAAGAATTTGTATTGGTTTCTTTTAAAGCAAAAAAGAAAAGAAAAGAAACAGTAATTAAATGGATTAAGGGACTTTTTCAATCTTAGCAAAAGGTGCACTGATACATCTCAACAGAAAATTTGACATTTTGTTTTTTCATTATTACTAATTTATACCTTAATGACTTTATATTTCCATGATATGAAAATCCTCAGAAATAAGAAATTTTTTGTAAAAAAAAAAAAAAAAAAAAAAAAAAAAAGTTTAATTTTTTGGGCTAAAAGAAGGGAAATAAAAACGTTAACTAAAATTTCCAAAAACAATCCTCCTTGGGTGTGTGTGTGTATATATATATATATATGTCAAAAGTTAACATCAGTTAATATCATAACAGAAAAATATCAGCAGCGAATCATGAAAAGTAAAAATGTGACAAATTCTTGTTACTCTTTCAATTAGGGAGCTCTTAAAGCATTTCGGGAACTTTTAGTATTCTCATTCTGTTTTCAAAACTTTTTTTCAAGTGCATTAACTAAAGCGTTAATGTCTCTTATGTATTTTTAAAATATTGTTTTTTAAGATAAATGATTAAAAATTGAAATTCTGCACTTTTCTTTCATCTAAAGCATTTTCAAAGGGTTATTATTATAAAAAATCATTATTGAGAACTAAGACTTAAGACAACCAAAATTTTATATTAATTGGAATAAGTAATTACTAGAAGCAGTTCTATTTTTTTTTAAAGAAAAGTTAATAGCAAAATCATTGAAATTCAATTTTTTTTAATTTTTTCGATTTTTTTAAAGTTTATATACAATTAATGAAGAAGAAATAATATTGATAGTATAAGTTTAATTTAAATTTTATCGTGATATAAGTGAAGCTCTCTGTGGCTTTATATGCATATATACATAGTGCTCCATAACTTATCTTTAAAAAGTTAGTCGAATTTCCCCGAAATCTGCGATGTTCTTATTTAAAATAAGATGAAAGAATGCTGCCAACTTTTTAAAAATCTAGAATTATAAATATTCAATTAATTAGAAATTAATAAAAATATCACTTTTTTATCTACAATATTATAGGAAATTACGAGGATATTATTCTAAATGAAAAGGAAAAAAAAAAAAAAAAATTCCCACCGACTTAGCATTAAAAATTTTACTTTGTCAACCATAATGATTTCCTTTTTTCGTAATTTCCCTTCAATTGTTATTATTTCATCAGAAAATTTAACGAAGGTGAATTTGAAATAAGAAAATCTGTACATCGTTGGGACCGCCAGCTAGTCAACTATTATTTCTTTTAAATTTCTCTTCATTTTAATATATATGTCTTGGAAAAGGTTTTGTACCTTATAGTTTATTAAAAGATAGTTTCTACGTGAAAAATATTACACATAATCCAAAATAACGTCAGGCTTATGAATTACGGAGTAAATATAACTGATTAAGGCCATAAAAATAATTGTTAAAAAGGTGAAAATAAATAATTCAATTACTAAAAGTAAAAAAATGAAGATAGAAACAAAGGAAAGATAATAGTTTATGTCACAAATAAAGTCATGATAATATTTAAAAAAATGCTTGGTAAAAAAAAAAGTCGAAAAACGAAAATTGAAATCCTCAGAAAGGTTTTATCATTTATAGGAACTTTTGAAATGAAATAACTTCAAATTTTATTCATTATGCATACGTTTGATTTATAAAAATGAATTTTAAAAATAATACTTTCAGATTAAAGGCATACATATGGGTAATTTTAGAATTCACTCAACCGTAAAAGTTTAACAAAAGTTTTAAAAAAATATTTAAATGAAAAAAGATATCCCAAAAAAAGTCAATTTAGATGGAAGCGATTTCAAAACACATATCTAACGAAAATGTATTGAAATTCTTTACAAATACTATTTAATTTCCGTTTAGATATTTCTTTTAAGAAGTTGAATAAGTATTATCAGAAATCTAAATTCCTAAAAAAATATTTTTAAAGAAAGAATATATATTTCATTTAAAGTGGATTTAATGATAGTGAAAGTTAATGCAAAAAGAAACACAAAAAACTAATTTATACAACATTAGCTTTTTAATTAATACAAATAAATGTAAAGTGTCTTTGTTTCCAATTATTTTTGAGTACAAAAAAAAAAAGCGATACATTATAAAAATTTAACTCATATTTATCCAGTCTATCAAAAAGCAACTTCATTTTTATTTACTCAATTCTTTTAAATGGTTTTAATATTTTATTTTTATACGGCTACATTATTTATTTGAATATATATATATATATATATATATATATATATATATATATATACTATTAGCAGTGCTTCGAATTAATTACATGAAGACTCAGAGTTACTAAGGGCCTTATCACACGGCAAAATATCGTTGGCACTTTCCGTCTGCAAATGACAACGAAAGTGACGTCACACAAGTGAAGTCACTTCAAAGTTTCACATGATTGGTTGAATTTCATTTGCGGACAATATTTCCGATGGCATTTTCTAGCTGTTTAGAAAAAGTTATCGATTATGAAACTTGCTTAACCGGTTATGAGAGTAGAAACGGAAAATTGCTGACGAAATGCGCAGATGATATTCAGCCGTTTGATAAGGCCTTAAACTGACCAGGTAAGATCACGAATGTCTGGTTTAAAGCCTGAAACAGACCAGTTTCCTTGAAAATACTTTTAAGATAGTACCCCTTACCGTATTAATAATGTTCGTTTCAGTATTCTGATATTACCACTTTTCGAAGATTCTATCTCATTAAGGGGTGAGACGCAGATGAATAGGCGAATTTTTGTAGTCATCATTCTTCAACCTTCATTTTCACCCTATTAGATACATTTCTGTTCATTTTCTTTTTCTCGTGTATGTGATTATCCTGCCGTTTCAGATTGTATTGCTTTAATTAAGTTTGTGAGTAATCTGAGTTTATTTTATTGTTAAATATTTTGTTATATTGTTAAAAATTATCCCTTCCTTTCATCTTCACCCCTATTTTGACGAATTTAACTCATCCTATAGCATGCGCAAAAGCACGGAGGGTTTCATAATTCGTTGTCATTAGGAACAGTGATGACCATTTACTTGATTTCTAAACAAATATTTAAAAAAATTAGGTATATAACTACTTATATATCAAATATATAACTAATTTTGTTATTAACAAATCAACTTGTGCTTTATTATTCAATACACACTTTTTAAAGCGGAAAAATATACTCAAAATTGGCCGAAAAAGGATTCCTTTACAAATTTCTCAACAACGACATTTGACATACTACATTCGAATATTTTGTTCAAAATTATAACCAGCAAATTAAAAACAAATCATTCCTCAACTATTAATACTATAATTCATTATATTTATTAAATGCACAATTATATTACTCACTATTATTTAAAAAGGAGAAGCTTGATTCCAAGAATATAAAAACATATTCGGCATTCGATAAGGGAGAAAAAATCCTATATAAAAGGAAATTGACGGTGCCATACATAAAGTACATTCTTTATACGATTTTATATATATATATATATATATATATATATATATATATATATATATAT
>JAPMOQ010019132.1:1476487-1497244 GCA_026543055.1 Argiope trifasciata
TAATTTTGAAGACACTTTGAAACATTACATGTACCTTTCAGTTATATAGACATTAAAATAATGACGATTCTAGCACAAATTAAACTTAAACCTTCGAAGGGAAAAAATCAATGTCCTCCCTTCATAAAAGTTAATAAATATAAACTTGGATTTATTTTTTTAAGAATACCAATGGATTTCCTAAAAGTTTATTTCACAGCATTTATTCATTTAATCATTCAAAAAAACTATCAAGTAGTTTTGAAGAAACTTTGAAACATTACATGTACTTTTCAGTTATATGGACTTTAAAATAATGACGATTCTAGCACAAATTATTAAACTTAAACCTTCGAAGGGGAAAAAATCAATGTCCTTTCTTCATAAAAGTTAATAAATATCAGCTAGGATTTTTTTTTCTTTTTTTTTTAAGGAACAGCAATGGATCTCGCAAAAAGTTTGTTTCATAGCATTTATTCATTTAATCATTCAAACAAACTATTAAGTACTTTGGAACATTACATGTACCTTTCAGTTATATGGATTTTAAAATAATGACGATTCTAGCACAAATTAAACTTAAACCTTCGAAGGGGAAAAAATCAATGTCCTCCATTCATACAAGTTAATAAATATCAACTTGGATTTATTTTTTTAAAGAATACCAATGGATTTCGAAAAAGTTTATTTCATAGCATTTATTAATTTATTTCACAATCCATTAGCGTAGCATGCGAGTTAGAAATTGCCACGTTACTTAGAAAAGCGAAAGCCCCCGAAGGTGAAATAAAAACAGAAATCCACCAGGGTCAAAGTTTTTTTTTTTTTTTTTTACTTTGCAGTAGTAGAGGGGGAGGAAGCCCCATTAAGTACTGAGCACAAAGCTGAAGTTTTTGCTTTATCAATATTAAAGATAAGAGTCTAGGGCAGATAAAAACATAAGTGAGAAATAAAAGCGTGTTAGTGAAATAAAGTTAAATAACTGCAACATGCGCCTGCTTACTCTTAGGGCACTTACTGAAATAAAAAAAATTACCAACAAATGCACTTAAAAAATTAAAATAAGAATAAAAAAAGTTAAACATCTCCAGTATTCGCCACCAAAAAGAAAACTAACAGATAGCATTTACATTAGACCATGGCGATACCTGGATGTATTCCGCCCCAATCAATATAAGACAAATCTCATTAATTCAGAAACAAACAGCAAAATAAAGGACAGGCGATTCCTTTTTTTTATATGTAATGTAACATAATCGGGAACCGTACTTATTAATACAGTTAGGATTTTCCTCAATTTCTTAGAACGGTTTATTTCACTGAAATAAAGTCTCTTTCATCTTCAAGTTTACTTAATTTAAGCGATCAGAGAGAATATAGCATCAAATTTGTGTTCTTTTTTACTCGAAAGTGGATTATTTTCAGTAATTCACTAAATAAAAATTTAGTAAAACGGATTTTAAAATGTCAAGTGGAAGTTGCTTTATCTCATTTACGTCGCCGAAAAGAGTAAACAAAGAAAATGCAAATAACTAAATGAGATAATGGAAACTACAACGCTGCAATAAAACCTCTTTATGAAGGAACACCTGTCGTATCGGAAAATTTATTTGCTGCTGACAGGTAAAGAGGAAGATATATAAGATTAAAAAATAATAATAATCTAGAAGATTATAAATGAAATAATTTTCTAGTTAAATGTATAAAATAAATACACACAGATTTCTTTGTTTAAAAAAATTAACTATATCTAAACATTTCTTCATCCGAATAATATGTCTAGTACAGTATCACGTCCATTACTGGCACAATACCATTACATGAATACAGAAATTATACCAGATATCCCACTCCTATGATTACTGTTAGTCCAAAATACGCGTAAATTTACTTTATGGAAGCTACAGATGCAGTAAAAAAACCCTTTATGAATGCGTATTGATTCAGTATGAGTAAAACATTCCTGATGTAGTGTCATGTCCATTTCTGGTACAATACCGTTATATGAATACAGTTACATGTACCAGAGATTCCACAACCTTCCCAACAATTGCCAACTTTTTTCTAAGGACGTTACAGAATCTATAGCAGCAAATGTTTTTCTTTATACTTATCCCTCCAGGAGGCACCTCAAAATGAGGAAGATAAACTTTCGGCATGGTGGTTGATTCTCACCCTCTTTCAGGATACATGAAAAGGTAGGGTCTGATTCTTACCATAGATGACAGGACGTACTTCCTTTAGGAAGGCGATGGCCCAAGGTCTCAACTGAAGTTCCTGCCAGTGTTGATGTTGTGGCTGGTCGTAACTCATATTTTTAGGGAGTTTATATGTTACAGAATCTATAACAGCGTATGTTTTGCTTTCTTTATATTTATCACTCCAGGGGGCACCACGAAATTAGGAAGAGAAGTTTCCGGCATAGTGGTTGGTTTTCATCAACTGGGAGGATACATGAAAAGGTGGGGGTCTGACTCCTCCCATCGATGACGGGGCGTATTTCCTAAGAGAAGGTGATGGTCCAAGGACTTAGCCATAGTTCAAGCCAGTATTGCTGCTGTGGCTGTGCGGTCATTCATATTTTTAGGGAGCTCATACTTCTAGGAAGTTGGAGTAGCCAGTTTATGGTGGTTATAGAAGCAAAAATTTGAATCGCACTAATATAAATGAGATATTCTAAATATGAAAAAGGACCCGTTTTTCTTTCTCTCTAACATAACTAACACGTCTTTTCAGTATGTGTGGGTTTTTGATTTTAATAAGCGTTCGATCCTTCAGTTTTTTTTATTTAATTTTATGTCTTTGTGTTTTCAGGCTGATCGGATATGACGTCCGCGTACTTAATAGCTAGCAAACCAGCACCACTTAAGCATTAGATTATTGTTCCAATCAAGTAGCCGATTTCAGGGTCACTAACGGCCCAGCAGATAATTTCATTTCCCTATGTTGTTGCATCAACTCATGTACGTAAGCTAGATGCGCAGATCATATCAAAAGTCAATGGCGCGTCTCATAATTATGCATAAAACCAATTAAGTAGCGCATAAAAATACCTTCAAACAATTCGAGCACTAAAAGTGGGAAAAAGAAAATTATATTTACGTGGGGGTGAAAATAACTCTTTTAATAAAAGCCATCGATGTCTGTAAGGTTTTGTGAGTTGAATGTAATCAGTTTGATTAAGACTATAGTGTGTGTTAGTATTAGTAGTATAGTTATATATAAGTGACTATAAAGATAATTTTAAATCCTTTCTAAATCTAACACAAGACAACCCCAAAGGGAATAGATAAGCCATATCACTGACTCTCCGTCCCACATCAGTAATAAATGTTGAATGACCAGACCACCGCAACAGCAACACAGACGGGAATTGTGGTTGAGTCCTGAGGGTCATCCCCGGCCATGGTACAACCCGTCCCTAAGGAAGTAAGTCCCGCCATCGACGAGAGGAAACAGATTCCCACCTTTTCGTATACTCTCCAGGGTGGCGAGATCCAACCACCATGCCTGAAGCATTTCATACTCATTTCGAGGTATCTCCCATCGTGGGGAAAAGAGAGTAGATAAACTTTAGGATTGAGAAAATACTGCCAAGGATTATTTTCACCAGATTCCGCGCATTTCAATTTATTTGTTCATTTTATTTCCATTCACAATCTATAATCTAACTTTAAAAAAATTTTCTTTTTAAAAAATCGATATTCAACATTTCGCTTAATTACTTTCCTCCAAAAATGAGCAGCTAAGGGAACGACAAAATAAAAATCTAACAACTGTAGTAATAATATTTTTCGAAACTTGAATATGACCATGTGTGAGTAAAGTATAATTCCAACTACCAAATGCAACTATATTTCTGTTAATCCAATAGCTAACATTGATTTTGCATTAAAATATGATAGAAATAGCTTTTACTATTTTATATGTTATGTGGGCAGTGGTGGCCGGGTGGTAAGGTTCCGGCTTCGGGACCGGAGGGTTTCAGGTTGGAGACTCGATTCCACCGAAGAACCGGCGTGCGAAGGGGTCTTTTGTACGTTAAATCTGTCAGGCCAAACGTCCTCTCTCTAGTGTGAAGAGGGGGGGTGCCAGTTCAGGTGTCGTCTTCGTCAACTGACCGTGGTTCAAAATTTCGAGTTCCGTCCCAAAATAGCCTTCGTGTTTCTTTACAACGGGACGTTAATATAACTAAACTAAACTAAAAACTTTATATGTTATGTATTAATACAATTGAAATGTCAATTATGATAATGTATATCTTATGTCTATGTTGATAATGATAATTTTACTCTTTAATAGTGACAAGGCTCTTAATAAAAAGTGATTAGTTCTTCAATCGGGTGGAGACAGTACACAATCTGTGACGTTGGATCAAATCCAAAATGCTAGTAAAGGATGAAATAAAAAAGGGGACTGTACCAGCTGAAACATCGGTACATCTGGTTTGGTTTAATCTGGTGCATTTGATCACAGGTTAAACTGGAAAAAGTCTAATTGAAAATGAGTATCAAAACTGGCATCGAAAAATTTGCTCACATATCGGTATTTTGCTTACAAGAACGATATTGCCAAACGGTGAGCAATATCTTGGCAATCTTCCTACCACTGGCAGAAACACAACAAACAGTGGTGAGGCATCGGTGAATTAGAAGGTGTGACATCATCAGCTCACGTGAAACAACAAACTTACAGAAGAAAAGGGGGGAGAGAGGTTTTTAAAAAAAAGAGTTCGCAATGTCAACGTTTATCTTGCCTACTTAATCTAGCAACACAATTCAACTAAGTTGCAAGACGGAATAGGGTGTTAGGGATAAACTGTTGCAAAAATTCTAGAAATAGTCTGCACTAAGGAGACTCAGCTAAATAAAACAGCTTCTTCCTTAAAGAATTAAGACTCGCAAGTGTTTAAATTTGTGTTTATGGGACAGTTCTGAGGGAATGCCAGGTCTGGATTAAGCTGTGAACGGACCTTCAGGTAATACAAAATTTGAAGACCCTCCCTTTTCCATGTAAAATTTAAAACAATAAACTTTTTATTGATTTCAAAGTGATACCTGTATAAATTTTTTTAGAAATAATACTTATTATTACAAATTGAAACAACAAACAAAAAAATCAAGTTAGTTGAATTCCAAAAAACTCTTTCACCATTTCAGATATAATATATACCTAATATTTGGGGGGGGAAGAACTTAATAACTAATTAAACTTAAATTAAAAGTATTAAAACTATTTGAATGCATTCTAAATGCTTTAATACAAAATTACCAGAGTCATTAACTGACTAACTGCATGAAGAAAAATATTATTTTCGGTAAAGACCTTTGAAACAACGAAAAAAAAAATGATAAGAATAGTATGTCCAAAAATTTAAACAATATTTATTTTAATTTTAATATGTTTAAATATATGGCCACAAAAAATTTAAAACCCAAACGTTTGAAAAAAAATAGGGGAAAAAATATTAAGGTTTGGAGATCCTTCAAAGTTACAGGATCTTTAGATAGTTGACTATGTTCTTATTTAATAATCCAGTCTTGGCCAAAACATCTCAAAATGTATATTTTGCCTTCCAATAAGATAAAAGGGATAAAACTTGACAGCATTTACAATTCTGCGCTATTAAAGATTAATATGCCAAAACTAATTCAGAAATATATCTTAAATTGAAATAGTTCGTTAAAATTTTATATATAATTATATTAAACTAGCCTTCTTTTAATTTTAATCTTTAAACTTGCTTAATCAATTATGATGTAACAATATCACCTTATAGAATACAATCACCCTTATTTAAATTAAATGCTTGTATTATTATATAATATTCAAATAATTGAATTTAGTTCAGTTAAATTCATGTCCCTTTTAAAGCAACACTGGGGCTATTTTGGGACGAACCTTGTAATTTTAAACCACGATCAGATGACGAGGACAACACCTGAGCCGGTACCCCCTCTCTAAATTTCCACACCACGCTAGCAGGAGAGTGTTTGACCCTAACGATATTTGAAAATAACTACAAAAGTAATTAATAGTTAGTGTATTTTATTTTTGATTTTTAATGGTTCATATATTGAAAAATTGTATATAAGGACATAAAACAGCTAGTGTATTGGGGGGGGATTGAATTTTATAAAATGATTATTTGTTTCAAATATAAACGACAAGAAGTAAAACAAGTATGGTTAATTAATTATTTAAATTAATTAAAGGGAAATTCTCAAGAATGATTAAGTTGATCATGGAAACGATGAAATTCGCACTTCAATGGAAATGTATCATGTCAGTAAAACTTTCTGTACGTACATTTCTCTTATCATAGTTAAATTCGGCTTTTGAAGCCTCAAATATAACCTCCTCTCTTTTATTGACTATGAATATTTCTTTTATCACTAGAGGATGTGTTTGTCTCGACGGGTTGTAATGCTATCAACAATAACTTAGTTTTCATTGTTACAGACTGACTATTGAAAGCTATAGTACATATAGTATAAAAACACGCCCATCCTAGGGATGCTAAAGAAACTTTGAAAAAAAAATTACTTGCAGTGCACTTTAAATATAAATATATAATATCAAAAGCTTTGTTTCTTTGCAATGGAACCTATTCTATCTATAATGTTTACGATATTTCAAATTAAAAAAAAAATCTTTCAAATTGAATTAAAACAATCAGTGATTGACTAACAGAAAACAATGAAATGCGAAATACAAAATAAAAATAATGCTGATAAAAAATATTAGCAATAACCTTCATTTCGATTTGTGAATGGAAATATGATGAATCAGCATAAATATTAATTATTTACTCTTAGGCTTATTCTCACACTGAGAAATAAATCATTTTAAGCATAAAAGAACCCACCCTAAATTGCTTTACACCAAATCAGAAGTCGGGATTTGTACATTCAATAATGACGCAAAGAAGTGGGCGGGATATTTTTAAATCCCACAAAACGCTACAGACTACGGCGGATGATTATATATCCTAATTAATATTTGATAAACACTATTTCATTCCTTTTAAAGTTACCTGGAGGCCACGGAATATATTTACTAAACAAATGAGGACATGTTAGGAAATGTTTTAGAATCCCGGTCAACTTTTTTATTTATTGAAGTTTTCATTCTGCTATTTCGGTTTTACATAAAGCTATGAAAAACTTTTTATGCATAGATGAAGACGCGGAAATTTTTACAGAAAAAAAAAAAGTGACGGCAAGCGAAAAAAATTTACGAAGCTCTGATCTAAGAAATAGAATTCACCTTCCGGCATGGCTTATCTACATGAGAAAACAGTTATAAAGTTTTCCAGAATTCACAGATAAGAAGTTATCCATATGAGCCGGCAAAAAAATAAAACTAAACTAATGTAGACAACTGTAGATGAGCCGCAGCCACAGGGGAGTAATCAAACAAAAATACTTATCTGGCTTTTTTTCTTTCTTTCAAGCTAAGAGCACGCTTATCACTTTATAGGTAATATCTCAGAATAGAGATTTATGCCGCAATTTCTACTACCGTGTGAGATTTATGTTCTACTTAATGGAAAAAGAGATAGCAATTATTCTCAGAAACATGTATAAAAAGTTTTCTTACCCGAGATGCCAGCAAAAACGGAAACCAGTTTCATGATGTCTGTCAGTCGAGAACGCTTAACGACTTAGTTATGGGAAGGAGCGAATCGAGAAGAATCAGCCTGCATCTTGAATGACTGAAAGATAAAAAGAAAAAAAATAATAATCAGTATGGGAGAAATAATTCAATGTAGAAAGAAGGGAAAAAAATATTTTTAATGACATTTTTTTTATTTAAACAGTTTAAAATATGAGTAGATGGAAGAACATGAGCCCCTTGACCCCTCATCAAATGACAGTTCATCATATTTCCAATAAGTTAAATAAAGAAACATCGATGAGAATCACATAGAAGAAAGATTCATCATCGAAATAGAAATCGCTACTCCATACCATGATTGTGTCCTTAAAGAAAGCAGTAACCAGCCACCATGCTGAAAGACACTCAACATCATAAATTCTCTGTTTCCCCTAGGGATTAGCCCTATAAAATCAGCAGAATTTAAATGGGAAAGAGTTATGAACCTGAAAACCTCCAGTACTGATACTAAGACCTGGACAGAAGGAATGGGTCAACGCACCTATGAAATTCAAATATTAATATGTTTGGTTAAATGTGGGCAGCGGTGGTCTGGTGGTAAGATCTCAACTTCAGAACCGGGGGGTTTCAGGTCTGAGCCACAACTCCACGATGTGTTGTGCAAGCGGGTCTGCTGCACACTAAATCCGTCGTGTCCAAATGTCCCCCACCTCCCGCGCTAGTTTACTGTAGAAGTTTGGAGATGAGATTCCCAGCTCAGATTCATCCCAAAATAGCCCTAGGGTTGTTTTTGAAAAAAGAACGTTAATATAACTAAACTAAAGTTTGGCTAAATGTTTTTAAAAAGTCCATAAAACATAAGTGATTATATATTTGAATAACTGATTCCAGCGTATCGCCGATATAAAAAGACCTAACCATGTCAAAAGAAAAATATGTTTCAAGAGACCGTGAGGAAGCTTGTGATTTCTTGTTGTTTTTAAAAATCATATCTTTTAAAAACATCATGTATGTCAATATAATGTATATTAATATGCACATTTTTTTCAGTTACATAGATGGTATTTAAAAACAATCAGAACACATTAATTAGCACTTCCGTTACTTTCAATTTATCCTTTTTAGCAGTATACTGTGAATATTTATATCGACGAAGTGGGACTATAAAGTTCGAATGATGCCATTTTATGTAATGTCGCATTTAAATGTTTGTTGGCATACGTAGTTGCATTCATAAGATGAATGCAACAACGCATGCCATCAAATATTTCATATAGAGAAAAGGTACGAAATTAAGCCATGCAAAGAATATACTTCCTTTTTACTATTTCAAGATGTGTAGTGGATTTAAAAAATAAAATGTCGAGTCATATTTGACGTGTGTCGCATTAAGAGTTAATTCACTTGATGAATTCACCAAAATATAGGAGGAAAAAAAATTTGGCCAATATGTTTACTTCTGGCGATTCACCATTCAAATAAATCAGAGTAATCGAAATCAGGACGCTTTATTTCAGTGTAAAAGCCATAGAGAAAAAGATACGGTGCCAATTCGGTGTTTATCACGACCATTATCCAAAGCAAAAGAAGAATTTTGTTCACTATGACTACTATCCAAAAGAAAATTTCACGCAAATGTCGATAAACTAACCGCTCTTAAAGAAGTAAAGAAAACTTTTTTTAAACAATAAAGTCCAAGTAAATAAACCACAAGGAAAGAAACAAGTTTTTAACGAATCAGGGGAGAGGAAAAAAGTGAGAAATATACGAATTAAAAACAAGGTGTCAGCAAAAACAGGTGTCACCAATTCTATTCTCCAACATAGGAAACCACCTGATTTAAAAACAGCTCCCTACAGACAAAACGTACCATTTTACGATTTCCACAAGCTGTTTCATCATTAGAATCCAGTGGGCAACGGTTAATATTTTCACCCAAGCTGTTCCCCAGGGAGGAGAAGGGGAGAGGGGGTCTTAACTGCAGTTCTAAGAAGTTCTATAGAAAATAATTATTTCAGCATTTTTTGACAGTCCTCCGTCGATTCGATCGGTTCGAATACCAACCACCATTAGGTACTGACTGAATCTTCGATTTCTCCCCCTCCCCCTTGCACAGAATATCCATCCTCCGTCATTTTGTTTAGTTTGCTGGCAACCAAGGCATCGCCAAACGATAACGACTATGGCGTCATGTAACAAGCACGCCTTTGAATTCTTTCCCATAAATCCCGACACTAGGGCCGTCAGCGGACACACGCACATTCCCCCCGTCACGCCATGTTCCATTTATTTGTTTATTTTTTTCCGCTCCTTCGGCTTCGACAGGGAGTGGGGTGGAGCCGAACGAAGATCCGCAAATTCTCATTTATTCTCAGTCACCTGAGGCCTAGGGGGGCGAGAGGGGGATTTCGTAGCCTATCTAGTAAATCCAAAAGGAGACGGAGACCGATCAAGGTCCCAAATCCTGAACGATGACATAGAGCGATTGAAAGCGTTTATTTATTATTATTTTTGCCTCTTTTATTTCCCTTTTTTTAAAACGTTAGTCTAGGCCGGGAGAAAGAAAATAAAGACCTTATATCCATGCTAGATCGAAGAGAAACCGTTCACTTTATAACGTAAGAAATCACATTTATTTTCGAATTACGGCCAACTCATGCATATTAGAAAACGTTCGTCAGTGACAGCGGGAATGTGCCGTCATAATTTGATTTGCCCTCGCGTCTTGGAAAAGGGTTAATGAAGTAAGTCCATTCCAAATAAAGCTGGTATTTATCAAAATTGATTTCTGACAGAAAGAATTTAACAGCTGGATCTAATTCAAATGATGTTACTGAGGCATGTACATACACAGTTACGTATGTTGGCTAAGTTTTAAATATAGGTTGTTTTATTACTATAAATTCCAAAATTATTTTCGAATGTATATCTGTCGCGCATCAAGTGAACTTGAATATATTTAAATTTATAAATATAAGCTGTAATAAGTTTTAAACATAAGTTATTTTATTACTATAAATTCCAAAAAAATGTTTTCGAATTTGCATCAGTCGCTCATCAAATGAACTTGAATACATTTAAACTTGTAAATATAAGTTGTTTATTACTAAAACTTCTAAAATTATTTTCGAGTTTTGTATTTGTTGTGCCACAAGTGGGCTTGAATATGTTATACGAATCATATTATTATTTTTTTAATGACAGATATAACTGAGGATACGAAGGTATATGCATGGCTTCTTAGACGTACTATCAATGCATTTAATCAAAATTGATTAGCATATCTTCTGAAAATAATCATTTATAAATGACAGATAGAACACAGAAGAAACCAGGGCTCAAACACGGGGAAAACACTCTTCCCCTATGCCAGGACGTTGATACAAATAACACATAAAAAAATTTCGATTACAAAATAGGCACTACAAACGGATCAACTTAACTATTTTACACTTGAATGCAACCGTTTAGGTATACAGTAAGTTTATCATCACTGCAACAATACACAAACCTTTCAAAATATTTTTAGTCGTTTTATTCATTTCTGGTTAATTTAAAGCACATTAACTCTATTTTCAAAATGAATAAATGAATGAATAAATCGCATCAGGGAATTTTTAATTCCAGCAAAATCAATAATTGTTTATTCTAAATAGTAAATAATAACTATTTATTTCTGAGAAGAGCATTTATGATAGAAAGCTGTGCTCATTCTCATTAAAATAGTCACCTATCTACTATAATCTAAAGCACAAATAATTCAGAGCATATACATTAGCATCGGTGTTTCTTCCGGCATTAGGTGCTAAAATACGACTTTCAATATCTAGACGAACGCAACTTTAAATCTTTTGTTGTGCTGCAAAAGGCAAAAACAAAGACTGATGTTGATTACTGCAACAGAATAGATAGCTGTGTCTGTGTATTAGCTTTCAGACTACTTTTAGTTAACAAGCCATTTACTCTGTGACAGACGGCACTTCACGGAAGACTAGGCTAAGTACTTCAAAATTTCTTTCCCGACACAATTTAAGACAGTATTTCAGGAATTTTTGAAAACACTTTATTGACTAAGGAGAAAAAAAAAATAAAAAAAGGACACACAAGTACTAACATAACTGCTTACCGATGGCAAAGCACCATAATAAAACAGAACTCAAAAGAGATTTATTCTTTCCAAACAGCAAAATCACAAAAACTTAACTATCCTCTTTTGGTTTGAAGGAATAGCAAATTTTTTAACGGAATAAGTCCTATTTAATAAAGTTTACTTATGCATAATATTTCAAAAAATCATTAATTCACACAGTGTTTACGTGGACAAACTGATGAACAATTATAATAGTACCGAATCAAAATTGGAAAGATTTCGTTCTTTTCAAATAGATGTGGTTAAAATAAAAAATAAAAAACAGTAATGTTTTATTTTGAACAAAAATTTACTTTTTGAAACGAGGACAGTACAACTTATCATAGAGTTTTATGAGCATAATCTTTTTTAAATAGCATTCAATCACACATGGCATATCATATTGAAGGCAGTTTACTTTAGCAATATAAAATTAAAAGAAATAGGCTCATTCCAAAGAGCCAAGACTTTCAGAACAAAACCAATCTGTTTTGTTTATAATAGCATTCACTCACACAGGGCATATATCAACTGCTTACAAATGGCAAGTGCAATAGTAACACAGAATTAAAAGAAATTGACTCATTCCAAAGAGCAAATGCGCTAAATTCTAAACCAATCTGCTTTTTTTAATAGCATTAATTTATACAGGGCATATGTTAAGTGTCTACCGATGACAAAGTACAACGGCAATACAAAATTGGCTCACTCCAAAGAGCAAATGTGCTCAATACTAAACCGATCTCTTTTGTTTTCAACTAATAGCGTGATTTCTATAACTAAGCCAACAAACTTGAAATAAATTTCCATAAACATAATGCTTCGAAACAACATTAATTCAAGGATCAAAATCCATCTCCAAACACTGCAGAAAGTAAAGTGTATTATTTAACTAGTAGCACATTACGACCTTTGAAATGATCACCAGAAAAATAAAATGAAGGCGATTTCAAACATCGCAGTCGGTGCTATAATGACTGTGTTAGCAAAAACAGTTTCTTTTGCTAACACTGCCAAACGTGTCGCTCTAATGTTCTTAATTTCGAAACACAATTGAATAAGAGACCAATTTGTCGAAAATAATAAGACTGTAGCAACTTTAATGTAAAGTCGAATTCCTCCGATGCGCTTTTATTGATATCAATTGCATCTTACGACCTTTTTCCTGTTCCAGCGCCTACTTAAAGATTTATCACAAAATTATACAGCACCTTTGCTACATTAGTGAAAGAGTAGGGAAAAGAGCGATGTACTCTGTTTATAGATACTTTTAAAGGAAGCAGAACATCTTCATTCCAAACTGGGCTGTGAGACAGCTATTATGTACCTAATTTTTAAAAAAATGGATGAGATGAACTTTTGTTGAAGAGGTCATCATTCCAAGCAAAACACGGGAAAAATTGTTTCAAAATTTTATCAGTAAAAGTTTAGGCATAAATCAGCAATAAATAATTCATTGAACTTGGGACAAACGAATACATTTCTGATAAGCAAAAGGAACATTTAAATATTTCATTTTAGGAAATAAAAAAATGTTCGTTTACTGAGTAAACATATTATAATTACTATTTTAATATAAGAAATTTAAATACCATATGTAGGACCAATTAAAGCAACGACGTTTTACTTTTTCGTATAAGTAGTATAAAGAATGTAAAAACCTTTTCGGAAAATTTCCGACTGTCTATAGTAAAAATAACTCAAAAAACTTTGATATAAATGAATGAAATTCAACATACGGTCATATACTAAAAATGCAGATTTTATCAAATTTTGTACAAAATCCACTCAGAGAAAGTTTGTTCGTTCGTCCATTTGAATATAACTTAACTCGATTCCTACAAAACAAAGAGATGTAAACAGATAACATTCCATACACAGAATTAACGTCTATAGTCTAGACGCCTTTCAAATTTTGTGCAAAATCTAACACGGGATTGAGCTTTCTCTGGTTTGTATTTTCAGAAATATATAAAATATACATAAGACGCAATGATTTAAATATATTAAATATGACGTGAAATTTTGTGACTATAAATGTAGTTTTAGGTTAAATTTTTTAATAAATTGGTCAGAAAAACTCATCTAAGACACAAATTCAATTTTCAGGCACTATGTCGGGGATTATCGCAAAGGGTAATATGATAAGTTCAATAAAAATGTAAATTCACGCCAATGATTAATATTTCGTAAATATTGTATACCAATGATATGAAAGGTATTCTCTAATTTAACCAACTTATTAAATTATACGCGAGAAAGATTTGAGAAAACCACTCTCGCTGGTTCTTCGACCGAACAAAAACCAATTATATGTCTTGTTAAATAACTGTTACATAAGAATTTTTCAATCAACTCAAAAGATGTTGAATTTGAATCTGCTCAAATCCGTTTTCAATATTGACCGTAATAAATAGATGAAAACGATACATTAATTATTCAAACTTTTACAATATCCGATGTAAGGACAACAAACTCCTCCTTACTCTGCACAAAGCTGGAAATCCACACTGCCAAGCTTCAACATATTTATCAGGATAAAATCTTTCCTCTTCCAATTTAACTATCCATTACATTTAAGCAACAAACATGTCCAAATATATGCAAGGAAGGATAAATTTATGGACAAGAGTAATACCATTTCTTTCCAGATTTAAGCGTTTTGAGTTGTGGGTGGGGAATGGCAGATATGTTCCCAAGGATTTCAAGCATGAGATTTGGGCGATGGTTTCACACATTGCTTTCGTTTAGCATAATGTATTTCAAAAGAGAAATTTACATGAACTAGTAGCTTAATAATAAGCAAGCTATTTCGTAAGAGATAATGCAGCTAATAAGGAAAGATAGGATATGGGAGTTATTTGAGTTGAATTTATAGCGCTAAAGACTTAAATATGCAGCGTAAAATGGGAAGATACATTACATGCTGCATTATTTAACATCGATTATTTATGCCAAAGCGCTTGTTTTTGAAATTTATTGAAATCATTTTTAATTTCTTCTACAAAATATATTTCTTTTATCCAATCCGTTATCATCCCTTTTTCATAGTAACAAACTCAAATGTATAGTAGAAAATTGCGTAGTTTTTTTAAAACTTTAATTAATAAAGAGGGGGGGGGGCTGTATAGTTTCTTTTCGGCTTGGGCAAAACTTTCTTTAATCTACACAAATCCGATGTTTTGGGGTGTATTAAAGATTTCTACAATGCGTAAAATATTTTCGTTTGAATATTCTAACTAAAAGTTCGTTTAAAAATGCTCAAACGATAGAAATATTTATATAAAATCATTGTTATTATAACATTATTAAAAGCCAAATTATTATTTAACATTTTTTAACCTAATTAAAAATTATTATTTAACAATAATTAATAAGCATTTTAAAACCAAATTATTGAAAAATTATAATCTATTTATGAATATATCTTCAAGTAGGACTGTAACACAGAATTACACACACAGGATTGTGAACGTCTAACATTCTCACGTCATTTCTAAAGATTTTACTTTTTTAAATTTAACAAGATCACTTGTTTTTAATTAATGATACAATATTAGAAATTATAGAGCAGCATTAAAAAAATGCTTGAAAGCGAAGTTAAAAGCTATCAATATTTTTCATTTACGAGCCGATTCTAAATTAATACGAATATTTATAAAAGCAAAATTCAGCTATTCATATATAAATATGAATTTTCGCATATATAACAAAATTAGCAATAGCAGAGAGTGATGATGTTATCTGATTCACTTTTACACATTTATAGGCAAAAATAATCATAACTCCTATTTTTCAATTTCGCGACAAACATTAAATCTGTATTATATTAATTACATACAATCTGACATAATTAAGGCATCCAAAAATTATAAATTCCTTCATATTCCGTTGATTATCTCAGAACAATAAACAAACAAAGAAACAAAATAAGAAAGACTTTTGTTAAGTAGTTTCACACCCAATTATACGATGTTTCCTATTAAATCATTATAAATGAGTTTTCGCATGAAACCGTCAAATATATCATAAAGAAATGATTTATGAAGAAAGAAATAAAGATATGGCCGTTTTTTATTGGCGACAAAAAGGTCTACGCTGCCTCGGGACACGAAAAAGAATCCTTTATGTAACCCTTATCTCCTTGATAAAAAAAAAAAGTTCGTCTGTGGCAAAATGTTACCGAATGATTCACGAGAAAAAAAAAAGAGTTAAGCATTTCATTGAGCAAAAGTCCAGGATTTCCTGAGACCCCGAAAGCCTCAAAGATATCACTGCCGCTCGCAGTAATTCTTCCAGGACAGATTTTTGTTTCACGTATGATATATAATCCAGAAAAATTTTCCAAGCGGATTTTTTATCCTAAGGAACGTAAATATAAAACACGCAATCCTCGTGGTTTTATACTACAAAAAATTTATATCTAACTAACTCAAAATTTACAATATCCAAAAGCAAGATATTATGGCAGTATTTAAAATAAGATGTGAGGGCAAAATTAAAATTATACTAATTGATAGTCTAATATAATAATTTAAAGTTTATTTATAAATCAATATATTTGACCATACTGATTGCATTTAATTTTAAATCTTTTATTTCTTACTTTATGTTCTTGATCAATGAAAAAAAATTTTAAGCATTAAATTATGATGGATTTTGATACCATGTTATTTAAATAATCTTGCACATGTTTTGTTAATTATGTTCATGAATCTTTTTAAAGGAGTTGAATTCCATGACATGATAGTGTTACAAAAAACATGCTGATTAACCAATATTTTAATTATATGTTATATTTAGCGGGTCAATAAGTATCAGTTTCCTATTCTTCATGTAAATTTAGCAAATAAACAAAATATTTCTTCTTTAACTTACAGTAAAGAAAAAAAAATCACAGTACATAAATGTTGGATAAAACAATCACAATGATTTGAATTTCACAGCAATAGCTAAAATAATGTATAAAATTTTTGGGAAAAAAATGCCAACATTCAAGAATGGCTACTAGGATTACGACAAAAGCGTTCGCTAATATATCAGCAACATGCCACTAGATAGTCAAGTACTAATTAATGATACGAAATATAAAATTCTATTCTAATATTTCATGGAAAATTAATTCTAACATTAATTTTGGACATACAATAATACATTTACCATTGCACCTTCACTTAAAAAACCGCCGAAGAAGAATTAATTTAGCACGGGTGATTGAGATCCAAAAATATATCTTTACGTTTGCGAAAACCAATCTGACTTTTAACTTTCCTAGATTTTTTTTTGTATTTTTAATTTTGCTAAACTTTCTTCCACTGTTTAAAATTTTGTTACTACATGGGGTACAATATGATTTAAGAAAAATAACGACTCAACCTTCAGCGATAAAATGGAATTAATTTCCTTCCCGATAGGAAAAATCTATAAAAAGAGTTCAGACTTCCCCACATCTCGAAGTGCTGTTTTCTATCCCCCATTTTCTCTTCATCTCATATGGAAAGTAAAAAAACACACACACACACAGACGGATATAAAACATTCATTAACTTCTGTGAGCTAGCGAGACTCCATGAAATTAACACCGCACATTATTCAAAAGATTCAGCCTTCAGCACAATGCTTTTTTCTTTTTTTTCCCCAATCAAAGAAACATTTTTTTCCCCCACCCAACCGTTACAAGACGAGAGATAGGAGGAAAAAACACGTTACTTTCCATCGAGTGGCATTTTTTTTCCCTTCCCCATTTTTTCCCTTTTCTCAAGTTCATCTTAAATGAAAATAGTTTGAGTGTGTGTAGAGACCATGGCACTGCTGGCCAGTGAAATGTTTAAAATAAAAATGAATGAAAGTTAAAGAGTTGATGGGTATTTGCATTATAATAATTCTTTTATGACATTATAATAATTTTAATGATTGTTGACTTGGTGGGATTTCTGAAGAATAGACCTTTTAAAAAACTGCTGATAAATGTCATTTACAGAATAGAAAAGATGCATATGTTTATTTTAAGGAAAGTAATGTCAGCACAGGTTTGTTTGTTTTTTGTCCGCCTCTAGGTACATATTTCAATCTTCTAGAAAATATTCCCGAAAAATTCCTTTTTATTCAAAGAATTCCTATTTTTTTGTTTGTTTGTTTCCCAACTTGGGAGATTTAATAGATTCGTGAGTTATTATTTTAAGAAGTTTATTTATTTATTTTTTAAATCAGAAAACGTCACCCTTTAATATTTCCGTGCTTCTGCTTATTTAAAAAAATTACTTAAGGGTGAACAAATAGCTTGTATACACCGAATTATAAATAAAATTAAAATGATATTCATTGTTTTCATATTAAAATCACTAACATATTAGACTTATACTTCAAAATGTAATTCAATTAAATATAATTCTTCATGCTCATGTATTTCACATACAATATAGCATGTGTATTCAGATTAAAATTAACCTCCAAACTCTGCTAATAATACATATATATGAGTGTGAATGCTCGCGCGTATGTGTGTATAATGATATTTTAAAAATCTCAATTAAATCCTAATTAATTCCGCAATTTTTATCTTAATTTAACACATATTAACTTCATTCTATAATCTTATTTTCTGATCCAATTAATATATATTTTTTATTTAATTAATTCTACACGCGCATTTTCCCACACTCTAAATGAAGGGATAAAAATCTTTACTGTTTGCAACATTCTTTTAAAGATACTTAAAATTCCCTGTCTTAAATCGGCTTGTGCCAAAGAAAACCCCATAAAAATTTCATTATAAAACCACTAAAAGAAACATTTGTCTCTCTTTTTCTCTTTTGAAATTGTATCGCGATGTGAACGGTCGTTAGGGTCATCATGCTTCTTGCACGTATTATTCTTCGTAGATAGAATAAATCGAAGTTTAAAATATTCAAAACTCACACAGTTGCTTAAAAAATATGTTTACAGCAACATCTATCTAAAACATATATTTTTGAAGCAGAGTCGTGGCCAAAGACAGAAGACATTTTTGTAATTTTAAAATTACTATCCCGGGAGGAATAATTTATGTGCATAACTAGCGAACGAATTAATAAAGTCCATTCAACAGCCATAAAAGAACAGGAGAAAGCGAAAAGAGACATAAATATTTTCCCGATGATAATATATCATGAGATTCTGATAGATATTTCTTTACCCATGGTTAGGTAATGGAATTTTAGGTATCTTTTAATACGATTTATTTAGGTTGATACATTTTTATCCTTTCACTCGCAGCCTGAAAACAACTGATTTAAGCATTTTTACTGAGCTTCTTTAGCATTAATTAAATAATAAAAAAGGTGAAATTGGATCAAGAAATAAGAGAACCTTTTAGATTTAAGTTAATATGGATTAAATTAAGGTAAAAATTGGGAAATTAATTACGATTTAATTTAGATATAGAGATATCATTACATATATACACATTGCAGAAGTTTTGACGATATTTTAGGGTAAATTCAAGCTTTACAAGTTTAATGAATAAAAGGGAATATTAAACAAAATTTAAACATATATCGCAAACAAATAAAAAAGTTTTATTCAAAAGACAAACTATTTAATTCCTAGTGTTAACCGTTTTTAATGGCAAACAACCATTTCACTACAGCTTCTGGTATTGCATATTCCCATATAAGCAAACCGCAATCCAACAGCTTTCTGTGCCTCCATCTGAATTTCAATAATTCCATAATCGCCAAATTAATCGATTCTGTTCGCCCATGAAAATGCACGGTTGCGCTACTTTACGATCAAGTCCTCAAAGATCGGAAGTAATTCATCAACGAATCTCATCCATATATATGTGGTAGCAACGGAAACACTGCACGAGATAGAGGCAGTGATTTAATAGGGATCGCCTCGCTACGAGATTTGGCAGCATTTCGCAACCATTTTAATCAGCTGCATTATTATCAGCCACTTAAATCTATCAATGCATTACTATCAGATTTCCTCCATTAGTTATTTACAAGAAAACAGACATCCACAAACATCAACATGACTGATTTGGCACTAAAATAAACATTGTTAAGATTTTCAAAGTGATATTTTTATCTCTGGCGCGAGCTAAATGGATGCTGCTTGAAGAGCAATAAAGAGGGTATTGTTAAATAATCTTTCGAAATAAAGTAAGAAATGGGATTTAGCAAGTTGTCTACAACAAGAAGCGGCCTTCAATGGAACGATAATAGAGAAAGAAATGTATCTAAGCACATAATTGGTTTAAATACAGATGGAAGTGTGACTTATTACCTTACCACTTGTCTTTTTTATATTTGAGTGTTATTAAAAAAAGTGAGATAAAAATCATATTTATCAGAATGCATTTACAAAACATAATTTTACTAAATTAAATTTTGAGCTTTACATGACTAATTCTTCGGTGGTGAAATTTTAATGAATTTGAAATCGTTGAAGTGGAGGAGATATTTTATTCAATTCTCGTATTTAATGATTTGGATTTCAATTTCTGGCATAAGATCCTGATATAGAATATGCTGCGCCGAAACAGTGTAGATTTTTTTTAAAGATAAAATTAATTTAGCATTGTAAAAAATGTAACTGATTGTTTTCAAACTAGTCAATTGTTAAAAAAGGGTGAGAGTTATTAAAACCAGACGAAATTTCATGTAAAATCACCACATCTTTAATATATAAGAAAATGTTCGGATGATGCGTCTCACCCAATAAAAAAACCAAGTTAAAATGAATAAGGAATAAGGATCTTAGGTGCGGGTTAAATAGATAGTATTAGAACAGTAATAAAGCGGGTATGGTTAAATAATCATTCAAAATAAAGTAAGAAACGGCATTTATCACGTTTTCTACAACAAGAAGCAGCCCGCAAAAGAACCTTCACACACACACCAAAAAAGAAATGTATCTGAGTTCACAGTTGGTTCAGATATATCTCGAAGTGTGATAATACTTTATATATTACTTTGGCACTTGTTTTTAGAATCACTTGCCATTTTTGCATATGCCCCGTTTCGCATATATATATATATATA
>JAPMOQ010019132.1:1497344-1546641 GCA_026543055.1 Argiope trifasciata
TATATATATATATATATATATATATATATATATATATATATATATGAAATAAAATTTTTCAAAATGTTTTGCAATGATCTCTACAAATTTTATGTCCAGACATACGTGTGTCCACATGAAATGATATGCAATATGAAAATAAAGAGAAACAAAAGGAATAATAACGCAGAAATTCTACTTGCTTTGGGGGAGGTGCGAGAATTCAATGCTTATAAGTTTATGCGAAGATTTAAAGATTTTTTAGTAAGATGTGAAAATGCCTTTGCAACATCAAAACAAAGGAAGCCAAAAGGAATAATAATGCAGAAATAAAGGACATTGAGGACATTGCTTTAAAGTCTACGCGAAAATGTAAAGAATTTTTGATAAGATGCACAAGTATCTCTGGAGGCTACAAGATGAAATCGAAAAAACTATTTTTAGAATTACAAATAATACCACACTGCAAATATGGACTAAAAATATGTGCGAACCTGGTCAGACTCCACCTTTGCTATGTGACCACGATAAAAATAAAATAACAGTAATAAAATTCCATCCCATGCTGTTGTGTTGCTTCAAAACAATGTGAATATGACTTGTGATATATGAAACTAAACAAATTGTTTAAAAGAACGGAAGACACCTTTTCAATTTTCAGCCAAATACCATTTGATATGAGATATCACCCACTCGTACAGCCACTATATGGAGTTTTATGAATTCAACATTCCAATAAATATAAAAACCTCAGAGAATGTCATAGAGAATATTTCGATTCCCTAAAATTGACCATGGACTGCATTCCACAAATTGCTCCTCTCTGAAATGACATTCTGTGACACCAACATCCACTGCAAAATACCTAGCAACAAACAATGCTATATCTCCTAAACAGGGGGACCCTTAAAATTGGCATTTCACGAAATCCGACACAATTCGTATCGGCATTTCCTCCCGCCATCCAACGAATAATAAATAGGGAACGAATGTCACAAGTCAGATATTTCCCTTCAACGAAATATCTTAATCCTACCCTTTGGAGACTTTCTCAAAGGTAAATTTCATTGCGAAAAAAAAGTACAGAACTTAATCTCTTTTCAATCTTTCCGTTAGAAAGAGAAAGACAGAGGGTGAATAAAACTTAAATTTAAAAAAATCCTAGGTCCCCTCCCCCCTTCTCCATAGCTGCGGAAGGCAGGAAGTTGAGATCTGTCGGAAGTATGATTTGTAACCGGAGTAAGCGGAAGCATCCATTAGGTATAGTTTGAAGAAAGTTGATCCATGTCTGTGACATGTTTGGTGAGGCTTTAACGGGAGACCAAGACAAGGAGTTTTAAAAAGAAGATATAACAAATAAGGAGCAGAGCAGGATGGAAAAAATAAAAAGAAAGTGGAATAAAATAAGGAAGGGAAAATGCCAGGTAGTTTGATTGAATGTAATGAACTGCAAACTACCCCACGGAGGAACTTAATAAAAGAAATAAAAAGAAGAAGAAAAAATTTGGAAAGAGTGGAAGAGGAAGAAAAACTGCTGTCAGAATGTAAAGCCTCATCTTTCGTTGGGCATACTACTTCCGCACCAATAGCTGCAGCAGATTAAAAAAAATAAAAATACCGATTTCTGAGAAAATGGAAAAGAGGATATATATATAAAAAAAAACAGGGAATATATATATAAAAAAAATTTCTTTGAAGGAAAAGTTTCACTGATGAACGGTGCATCTCCCAGGCATTTACAGAAAACCTAAAGGGACCGAAAAGAATTTTTTAAAGGGGGCAGGGAATAGGGAGAAGCCTCAAGGTGAATCAAAATACGAGGGAGAAGAAAGAGGGGTCTGGGCCGAAAAAAATAGTTTCATAAGAAACTTAAAGGTGGGATAAGGAATCTTGAAGAACAGTCAGTAAGTAGCATACGGCGCATGCTCAGTAGAAGAAGTAGATGATACTAAGTCACAAAATAATAGCTCACAAAAAATGCGTGTCGGCAATGCAAGAAGTTATTCCTTGCATGAATTTGACTAGGTATTCAAATAAGAGATGTTACTTATTTCCAAGAAAGGGGAAGCGATAAGAAAAAAATACCTTTTAAACTTTTATAAATTACCTAGGATTTTAGATCCTTAAGTCCCTTCTGTTGAAGCCTTATATTTACGGATACATCATCTATAGATCTTGAGAGGTATAATGCTTCAGCATAAAGTTATATCCTTCAGCGAACACATGCAAGCATTATATTTACGGAGACATCTTCTATAGATTTCGAGAAGTCTAAAGTGTTAGCATAAAGTTATATCCTTCAGCGAACACGTCCATAACAAAAATGTGAAGGAATCTTCGCTGAATCTTGTATAATTTACATTAGATTACTTTTAAACTAAAATAAGTTTTTTAAAAGCTAACAAATTTTAAAGAGTTTTCTAAAAAAAGTGAAAATCTGCTCAGGTAAGATGGAAAGAAAAAAAAAATGAATGAAACAGGGGATAATAAAACACAACTGGTGCGCAATGTAAGGGTGGCTCTTAAACAAACAAATAAAGATGAAATGAAGAAGATTAAGGTTGGGGTTCAGATATTAGATATTTGTAAAATTACTCGTTTCATTAACAATAAATTAATTAATAATCTTGATAATTAGTAGTTGAGATAGTGGTTGTAAATATCCACAAATGTTTAATTTCCAAAGAATACAGCTCTTAATGCTACAAAAAGAAGTAAAAGTTTTACATTTATAATCAACCGTCATATAATGGGACGACATTCTATGTTAAAAGACTTTCCAAAATAAAAATAAAAAATGCAGCAATTGTTTTCAATTGAAATTAAACAATCAAGCTGTAAAATATTTATTTCAGCAGATAAATATTATCAGAAATGTAGTATGACATAGAAATGAATGAGCGAAAACCAAATAGTTGAGCAGACAGGAACATAAAATATACGTAATTAAATCGAAATTTGAATACAAAAAGTCGTAATTCGTAATTTAATTATTCATAATCATCACATTGCAAAAATACTATCGACTGTAAGTACTAATCAATAGATAAAATCGCTCAAACTATTCGCAGATTGATATATTTTAATCAAGAACAAATATGTACAGTTTTTAACAATAAGAATCAATAAAAAATAATCATTATCTTTCCATTTTAACGATGAGCATACAATTCAAACATCCGCTCAGGATGCCTAAACAGATAAATATTTAGTCGAAAGGATTAAAAAAAAGTCAATGCAAACTTCGGACTTCACACGCCAAGACTTGAGTGGCAACTGTACAAACATGCCTATAAAAGCGGGAAACAAACCTTATTTTATACATAAAATCGTCTTGGAATAATACCTTGAAATGTCTAACACGGATGATGCACTTTACGCTCAACAAGGCAAAGAAGTCAATGGCCAAGCTTTTGTGTGGCTAGGAAATGTCAATCAAGACGAGGTTTGTTGCTTTTTCTCTTATTTTATTTTATTTGCCTTCCTTTCTTTGGCGCTCCTAGGTGAGAAGCGGCCACAGAATAAGGAGACAGCACTTAGTCCCGATAGCAACGGTAAGTGCAGCTTTTGTAAATAATTACGTAGTCTAAAGATTGAATGTGTACCAGTGGGCACTGCTATGCTATTAACCATAAAGAAAGCCAATCCGTTAAGAAATGCAGGACAGAACGATTCGTTTCAATATACAGAGATAGAATAAGCGATCCTAGTAGCCATTTAATTGGGATATATAAGGGACAGAACTTATTCATCATCAACTATCAAAACGGAATGCATTTATAGGTTTAATTGGATATGAAGTAAGATAAGTAAGCCATAGCAGTCTTTCTTTATAATTAACTTGAACAAATTGGAATTTTAGATATATAAGTGAAACTTGATTAATTTCAAGTGGATGGAACTACAATAAAAACTATAATTTAATATAAAATTCACATTAAAAAAACTAGGCCTAAGCGTGTCAAATAGAGAACCTTATACATGCATTATATATATATATATATATATATATATATATATATATATATATATATACTGAAGTGACAAAAATCATGGGATAGCAATATGCAAATATAAAGATGGCAGTAGTATCGCAGAGAAAAAGTATAAATGCTTAGTTCGTTTTAAAGAGCTTTCATTTGTGTTCAAGTTATTCATGTGAACAGGTTTTTCGTGATTTATGGCGGCACGACGAGAATTAACAGACTTTGAACGTGGAATGTTAGTTGGAGCTAGACGCATGGGTCATTCCATTGCGGATATCGTTAGTGAATTCAACATTCCGAGATCCACAGTATCAAGAGTGTGCCGAGAGTATGAAATTTCAGGCATCACATCCCATCATGGACAGCGCAGTGGGCGACCACCTGCACTTAACGGCCGAGACCGCCTACGTCTGTGTAGAATGGTCAATGTTAATAGACACGCAACACTTCGTCAAATAACTGCAGGAATCAATGCGGGACGTACGAGGGAAGTGTCCGATAGGACTGTGCGGCGAAATTTGTCTTCCTTGGGCTATGACAGCAGAAGACCGACTCGAGTGCCTTTACTGACAGCAAGACATCGCCTGCAGCGACTCTCCTGGGCTCGTGAGGATATCGACTGGTCCCTAGACCAGTGGAAAACCGTGGCGTGGTCAGATGAGTCACGATTTCAGTTGTTACGAGCTGATGGTAGAGTTCGAGTGTGGCGCAGACCCCACGAAGCCATGGACCCAAACTGTCAGCAAGGCACTGTTCAAGCTGGTGGTGGCTGCATAATGGTGTGGGCTGTTTTTACATGGCATGGACTCGGTCCTCTGGTGCAACTGAACCGATCATTGATTGGAAATGGTTATGTTCAGCTGCTTGCAGATCACTTGCAGCCCTTCATGGACTTCACGTACCCACAAAACGATAGGATTTTTATGGATGACAATGCGCCATGTCACCGGGCCAGAACTGTTCGCGATTGGTTTGAAGAACATTCCGGACAATTCCAGCGCATGATCTGGCCCCTAGATCGCCCGATATGAATCCCATCGAGCATTTATGGGACATCGTCGAAAGGTCCGTTCGCGTCCAAACTCCTGCACCATCCACACTTTCACAATTATGGACGTCTATACAGACAGCATGGCTCAATATTCCTGCAGAGGACTTCCAACGACTTGTGGACTCCATGACACGTCGAGTTGTTGCACTTCGCCGGGCAAAAGGAGGACCGACACGATATTAACAGTCATCCCATGACTTTTGTCACTTCAGTGTATATATATATATATATATAGTTCGAATACATCAACGACGCCACAAAACTAACGCTAAATAAACGATATCATTTCGATGAAAAAGATAACAGAAAGTGAAAAACTTTTAATTTTAAATGCTTCTCTACATCATTTGGTGATTACCAAATAATCACAGACAGTTTCACTGATAAATAAAAAATAAAACTTTTTAATAACTCTTTATCCATGATATCGAATGAAATAAAATTAATCTTGATTACAGGTGAAAAGTCAACATTACATCAACAATAAACAACATTACATGAAGATCGGAAAAATTCAGAGAGAATAAAGCGAAATTTATTTTCGAATTAGTTAATTCCACTGTGTTTAAAGACAGCAAAAAGAATATTTTTTATATGTTTATTTTTAATAGTTACTCATTACTTTAAATAAATTTGTGAACGTTTCTATTAATTATGGAATCAAATTCTAAGATAGGTTAGATTAGGTGCCTTTTTTAACGAAAAAAAACTAAAAAGACAATAATAGAATTTTATTTGTTAAAAGCCAAAACGAAATAATTTTCTAAAAATTGAAAAGGAAAGATGAAAAGTGCTTATATTGACAGATAAATTAATTTCTACTTAAAATTTAAAAAAAAAACTACAATAATTAATTTATTTTAGATAATTTGATTTCACAATAATTCTTAAGATTAAAAAAAAATGTTCATTTCTTAATTACTATGCTAGAAATAAATAAAAGAGGAAACAAAAGGCCTTATTTAGCAGTCTAAAGATTTAAAAAAAAATCGAACTTTTCTTTAATCTTGGAGGATTCAAAATACAAGACAAAACATAACTATTAAATAAAACTCAGCTTTACTAATTTTGAGCTCATAAAGATTTTTTTGAGGATTCATTTAAATTGTTTCAATAAATTCAAAACAAATTCAAATTCAGCTAATGTGAGAACTAAATATGTCGGGACAGCAAACATCTGAATCCGCAAAATGTTATCTCTGATTTCAAATAGATTTCCAATCCTTATTCAGTGCTCTCAATATTGATTTCATACTGAATTCCTGGGAGATTATTTACTTTTCGTAGTTATTTAAAAGGTTGTAGAAAGCCTTAGAAACTCTAACGTAAGAAATATGATACTTAATAGAGCCAACTGCAGAGGCACTTAACCCATGCGATATATATCAAACCATATAGATGTATCTTATTTGCTTTAAAAGATACTTTATATGAAACAGAAAATATTTTAAAGGAAGTTTGAGGACGTCTAGATGGGAAATATGGAAGAGAAGTTTCATTATAAACTTCTTTGGAATTACAAAGTTAGTAGACATGTTTTATACAGAAACTTAAAAAAGTATATCAAATAGATTTTTAAGGGCATCTAACGAAATGTTCAATTTCGGATGTATACAGAATCTAGTCTAGAAAAAAGAGTTAGCCATTCAAAATTCTCATTTATATTTCCTTTAGCTTTACACAAAATGTATCATTTTTCGTCATAAACAATAAATAGCGAAACGATAAATGAAACCAAACCAAAAGGAAACAGGAGGTCTGGACATTTTATATGAATGAAAATGTAGAATCAGAAATCACGAACAAAAATATCTATTTCGAAAGTAGTTCATTATGTGGCACTACAATTAACAATTTTTAAAAAAATGAAAATGAAAAAAAAAAAATGAGACAACTTATTACAAAGTGTATTTCACAAATAAATAAAACTTTCCACATAAAAATCTAAATTTATTTTGAAAAATCGTCAAAAAATCTTCATTAACACTTTCAACGCTACCGACGAGATATCTCGTATTTTAGGTACTTCATATATTTGATATTTGTCTTTTCAGAGAGTTTTTATCTACTTCATCTTTAGCGATGAATGTGTCACGATTAAGAATATAATTTTTTAATATTAGCAATTTAATTGGGAATATCTGGAAGACGAGAGATCTCATCGGTAGTGTTGAAATTATTAAATTTTTGTCTTTCCTGTGTTAAATTGCGTCTAAACTTTTGCCTTAAATTTTTTTTAGCTATAAAGCAATAGGTACTTTCTTTAATCGATCATTTATTTAGTGGCATTTATCGGTAAAGGTATAGTCCACAAATGTATCGCAGTCTAACTTAAAACCACAATATCAGTATAAAGTGAAATAATTTAATGGAAATGTGAAAACTAATTTGAAAACTGCTTTTATGATATCTTCATTATCAGGTTTAGTGTAACTAAATTGTGATATATTAAATCTTTACAAATCAGATTATCAATTGAAGAAAATAATCAGCTGAAAAAAAGATAGAAATACGATCATTTCTGTTCATGAACTGATTATGTATACTCAAAATTATCAGTTATTTAACTACATCCTTGGGCATCAAGAAAGTCACATGGAATAGTCAAACTTCTAACACCTATGGAACAGCAAAGCCTCACTATACTATTCGATAAGGATAGTTAATCAGGCAGAACATGGATCCGGGAGAAAAAAATGCCATTTACAAACCCTTAGTCAGACCATACAGAGCAATTTGCAATCTCTGCAAATACAACTAGGATTAATGAAACAGTTTCATGGAAGCTAATGAAAAGGCTAGGCCATTCATAGGCGAAAAAATAGTAATAATTGAATTAGAGAAAATTTAAAGCTGGAATCGGACAACTTATAACCGATCCTGTTTCCGCGCAATTCATGAATGAGACAGGATGAAAAGAGTGGATGTCGTTTGACCTTGATGACAAGAACTTTCTAGGCAGTTACAAGGCAGAAAATCATCTGAATTAGTTAACGGCAAACTTAATAGCTCCAGAGACCTTGGTTGTAACACGAGCATAAAGGATCCTTACTCTCGCATCGTTTAAGATCGTTTTCCTGAATATTTTAGCAATACTATAGTGAAGAATAAGGTCACTGATTCACCATGACATTAAGACAATAGAGAGCAATCTCCAGGATAGAAATTGGACACTCATATATTTGCTAATTATTGCAGGAGTATGCAAAACAGCATTTTGAGCAAAGTTAACTCATAATGATCAACGAAAGAAATGTTCGTATTGGAGCAAAATAGTTTTTTATTTTCCTTTCATTTTTCCCATTCATAATTTTTAACTACAACTGCATCTGAATGACAGACGCTAGAGAAACCATAACCAATAGGTTTTAATTCAAATTTTGAATCATATTTTGTATATTTGTCACAAAATGTAACATTTCTGTGTAACATTGCTTATTTTGTTGTAATAATTACAGATTTTGGTTTTAAAATGAAATTTCTCTAATACTGCATGTTTGTTAATATAATAATCTGCTGGACTGACATCTACGAATTATGTGGCCATGCCTCACTTATGAATTCTATCTAGTTATACTTTCTAATATAAATATAAAATGTGATGAACAGTAAGAATGAGAAAGATTAAAAAATGAAACACGTGCAATGACATTATTTATTTTATGTCTCGGATTATTCTTCTGATTTAGTAAAAGCTATTCAACATTAATAACCTAAAGGCAGAAGCATTCCATCTTAATAAAAGGAAAAATAAAATATTATTACAAATTAAACACGAGCAGTTAATTTCCTAAGTATTCCACCAAATCCATCCACCAACGAATTCAGTCGCCGTTACAGAGAACTAGAATGATAATCGGTGAACCTATCCAAAAGCGCGATCAGATTATAAAAACCAAAAAGGAGGAAAAAATAGCTAGGAGAGAACGCAATAAATTTTCATAGAGCCAAAATAATATTCACTTTATTTCCTCCTGAAGCGTGAAAATTACTTCGACAGCAAATCTTTATGTCGCACATGCATTAAAAAAGGCCGAGCATGCAATAGAGTTGAACATATTCCACACTCCGCTCTTTACCATAAAAGTTCTGGAGATAAAATAAAAATAAGTTGCCAAAAAATTAACCATAAAAAAAGAAAACATTTTGAATATTCTCCGTCTCATTTCATCAATGAATTCACAAATCATAGAAAGGGGAGCGGAAGAGAGGATTAGTTCTTTACTTTGGCAATACTCCTTGGGTCCTTCTAACGTGATCAATATAAACAAGAACGTATGCTTGGGTAAGTGCTTTGGTTTCATTTTAAATGGCTATGCTTGCACAATCGGATTTGTTCTGGTAGTTTACCTTCTCCTCGCATAGAATACTTGGCAATCCCCCGGTACTTGAATATGCATCGCAAAATATTTACGGCTTGTAAATATTTATCCATAACAGTTTCTCTAGCACAATTTTTCAAGGAGATCTTGCTTCCACAGCAACTTCATTTGACACAACAACTTCGCATGGGAGTGGGCGTTAGGAATAAAATTGGCCGAATGAGGAAACCGAGTGCTTCCATGCGGACTCGCTTACAATAAAAATCCAAGTAAACTGCATTTGACAAGGAAAGAAAAGGCTTCATCGACATCAGAAGAAAAATAAGGTTGTGTGAACGAGGGGTGATTTCTTAAAAAGAAAAAAAAATCCCATTTTTTTATTTTAGATAACGCGTTGAGTATATTTATAAAGTGATCGATTGCATTCATTGAATTTGTACCAGTTTTTGTGAATCTAGAGAAGCTCAATTCAATGATTTTGTGATGGAATGAGTGGTATTCATATGTAAAAATGTATGATAAAAGTTTTATCGCTTTCAAATGTGGTAAACATGTTTTTCAATTAAACTATTCCCATTATACGTTATTAAATTATTTTTTCGACAAAGGGAGAAAATGCAGCGGAAATTTTCTCAAACTTTTCATTTTCCTAACCATTTTTCCAAGTATAAGTTTAAAACGTATGTATATAAATAAGCTTACTGAATGATCCTTCTTAAAATTTTCCCCTCATACCTGTATGTAACCCGTTCGTGACCAAGGTCTCGTGGACGCGACGCAGCGATTCCACTCTTATCAGCCCAGCGTCGCTTCCACGCGAAGAGCTCCGATTCATATGGAGAGACCAGCGTCGCGTATGCGTAATCGGAAATCGGAAGGTTTTATTTGAATTTTTAAATGCTACTAGATGGCGGTAAACGGCAACGGTTTTCACAACGGTCGACTCATATGGTATTTGACCTTCATTAACGGGCATTAGTTTCTGTTCTATGCTTCTGTATTTGATATATTTATTGATGTAAACAAAGTGAGAATCACGGCTCTTTATAGGGCTGGGATTTATTGCGCGCTGTGTTTATATTTTGACAGATAAGTGACTTGTTTATTGCTTTTTTTTCGTTAGGAGAATATGGGGGAGTACATTCAGCGGATTATTGCAAGGGGTAAGAGTAAAATATTTATGAATGGTGTTCGGTTTTGGCGGCGTTTTTTTATGTGTGTGTTTCGTAGAAGTTTTGGGATATATAATATATAATGGGAATATAATTTTGTGGATTATAATATGTGATGGGATATAAATTTGGAGTCTTTTTATTAAAATGCTGATTTTATACGAATTTTTTTGTAAAATTAGGCTTAACTGCTTAAAATGCGCGGGCCGGTAGTGACGCTCCGTTTCAGAGCGTTCGGTCCCGTGACTGAGTTTTATTTCCGGCGCGCTGGTCCTCAAGGGGGTAATACAGAAATTTATTTTCTTAAATATAAACCCCAGTTATTTTAGAGAAATGATTCGAATCCAAGAAAATTATTCAACGTAAAATTCAAGGTGTAGGAAGTTCAAAGTATAAGAAGAAAAATAAGGTTGTGTGAAGGTATGATTTCTTTAAAAAAAAAAAAAAAAAATCCGATTTTTTTTAAATTTATTTGAGATAACGCGTTGAGTATATTATATAAAGTGATCGAATGCATTTGTTGAATTTGTACATGCTTTTGTGAATACACAGAAGCTCGATTCAATGATTTTGTGATGGTATAAGTGGTATTCAGATGTAAAAGGGTATGGTAAAAGTTTATCGCTTCGAATGTGGTAAACATGTTTTTCAATTAAACTACTCTCATTGTTTACTATTGAAATAGTTTTTCACTACAAATGGAATAAATGCATGCAAGATTTCACAGAATTTTTCTTTCTCAGGGCATTTTTCAAACTATAAGTTTAAAACGTATGCATATAAATAAAATATTGAATAATCATCTTAAAAAAAGAAAGAAAGAAAAAGACAAAAACCTTATAACTGTACGCAATAAAGGAAATTATTTACTTAAATATATGCTCCAGCGATTTTAGAGAATGAATTTGAATCAAACACGTTTAATCAGTTCAAAGAATAACAGAAAAAAATAAGGTTGTGTGAACGAGGTTATGATTTCCAATTCCCATTTTAAATAACGCGTTGAGAATATTGTGTAAAAAGATTCAATGCATTTACTGAATTTGTACAAGTTTTTCTGAATATAGAAAAGCTCGATCCAATGATTTAGTGATGGAATGAGTGGTATTCAGATATACACGTGTATAATAAAAGTTTTAGAGCCTTAAATGTGGTAAACAACCTTTTCAATTAAACTATTTCCATTATATGCTGTTGAATTATTTTTTCGACAAAAGGGAGAAAAAATGCAGTGTGAGATTTCTCAAACTTTTCATTTTCCTGTCCATTTTTCAAAATATAAGCTTAAAGCGCATGCTTGCACATAAACATATCGATTGATCATCTTAAAAAATGTTTTGCCACGTACTTACATGCATTAAAGGAGATTATTTATTTAAATATATGCGCCAGCGATATTTAAAGAAATGATTAGAATCAAAGAAGTTTATAAGATTATTTTTTTTTTCTAATTCATAGTTCAGAATTTGATGAAAATTTGCGTGTGCGAAAGCTTCAAAACAGTTTTTTTTTCTTCTATAGTAACTTAAGAAGAACGGTAGCGATGCACAAAGAAAAAAATATGTTTGTGCTAACTAATAGGACTGAAAGCAACCCATAAAATCCTTTACAACACTCAACAGGAATTTTAGTAGAATATACAATAACCGATATTCCAGTTAGAGGTTTGATAGCAATGATATGCTTCTTCTTTCTTTTTCAGTAGCTTCATATCATTCTTCTATATTCTAACGCAAAAGCAAAATATTTATTTTTCTTTTCACATTTAAAGTAAAAATTATTTTTACACTGGTATTTCCAAAAAGGGTAAAGAAAAAGAAATATGACACTTCAGTCTTTCAATATTACATTTGTATTGTTGAAGTACAGTATTAGAGGGATCTCATAATTAACTACGAAATCTTTCGACAATTTGTTCTGCTATAGATATATATGAACAGCACAAACTTGTATTAAAAATGAATAAATAAATAAAATAAAAAGGGAAAGATAATATTGTCTATTCATCACGATAAAAAATATCTAATTTTTTAAACATTAGAGCTACGTTCGTTTCTATTAATTGTATACAAAACTCGTCAGAATTAATCAAATATTTCATTTTAAATGTTTAAGTTATCGAATTCGTTTTAAATGATACATGTGATTAAATAGTATAATTGAATTCTCAGAAAATAAGCAAAATGTAAAAAAAGATACATAGCAAAAATGTTTGTTGGTTTAGGTTAACTATCCACAACAGGTATCTAAGTTTACAAAGAGATATGTTATCTTATAAGAGGTGGAGGGAGTTAAAATACCATTTTTTAGTGTTTGAATAAAAGCTATAAATCTAAGAGGAAAAGTATAAATTAAGAGGCTGTAGATGTTAAAAGGACGTACAACATGGCCTATAAAACATTATGATGGCTAAATTAATTCATGAGTAAAGTTTAAAAAATAATACAGCAATGGTCAATTTTCAGAAGGAAAAAAAAAAAAAAAACGGTGAAAATTAAAATAAAATTCTTGTTATACATTTTTCTTTCCATGGGAAACTACAGTTCGACTGGACTAATAGCTCACTTCCGCTTTTTTAATATATCTAAATATTTTATCAAAAGCCAACGAAAGTTTTTTTTTTCATTGCGTAATCTAAATGAAAATAAAATAACCATCAGACGCTATAAGAAAAGAAAGAAAAATGAAACACTCATACTTGATAAAAACAGATCATAAAACAAACAAACTCTCACCAATCGATGATACTTAGTATCAGCGATAATGTTTATTGGGAATATTGACAAGGCATGCATTCTTTATTGCATAAACATCGCGACCAAATTGACCGCACATGACTACATCTACTTTGGCGCCGGGCTCTATCAGCTTTAAGACCGCGTCTGCGTATTAATCCTTCTGCGTCAAGATGTTATGATTCCGAGACCAATTTATTTTACTCTGGACGACGATTTATTAAGTTAAGATAACGGGTTATCGACAATGCGCACGAATCAGGCCTAAATACGGCTTTTCATTAGAAGCTACTTATTCACGAAGGCTTCACCCAACAACAATGGATGGATGAAAGACATTCCTCTCTTCTGCGAAACGGACTGGAAAAAAACAAACAAACTCAGCAAAAGTGGTAGCATCTGAGTGATGGGCAGAGCAGGCGTTTTGGCAAATGGTTCTTCCACCCTATTAGAGTAAATGACGTCAGACGTTAGATGAATTTAGTCGAGAATGGGAGGCAGGGAGGGTTGGAAAAAGCTCCAGAATCTCGGGGGATCATCCCCTCCACATTTCTCTTCCATAATTCACAATCTCCTCTCGAAAAAAATCTTCGGTCACTTCCCCCGCAAGGCAGGGAGACAAACCACTTTATTTGGCTCTTTATACCGCCCCCCGCACCAGTGCTGGTGCGGGTGTTATACGTGACTTATTCACTTAATTAAATAAGGGGTGGGAACAGATCAGTGCTCTTTATTTGATATTTTGCATATTAAAGCATGATCAGAAGAGGATGAGTGATAGGGTTGTTGATTGTTGGGGGAAATAAAGGAAGGATGAAAAGAGGCGCTGGGTTAGAGTCAGCACTTAACTTTACATTTGAGGAGGAGTGGTATTGATTGCCTCCGCATTGCCTCGCATTAAGCCGGCATCAAAAATGTATATTAACGGTAAACAATCAGGACTGTTTGAGTTAAAGATTTAGCAGCCCATGAAGAAAAAAATGGATTTCGAGTATTTCATCAAAATTAGATACTTTCCGATCCGTAAAAGGAGCATTGAAGGAGAAATTGCACCAAGTATACAAGATTTATGTATGTAATATGAGAGATTTAAATTTTAAAATGCTCTTTGATTGGCATGAAATAAATTAAAATTATTTCGGTTTTGAAATTAGTCGACTGAAAAATCATAAGTCGTTCAACAGAAAGAGGTATCAAGAATGCAATTATTATTGGATTTTGTAAAGAAATGACGTATATATTATACATATATGTCAGCTTCCGAGTTTAAAATGTTAATAAAAAAAACTGAAAACGCTCAAGAAATCATGAAATGACTAACCACCCTCTCTTTCCGCAAATATTGATTATTTCCTTTTTCTAATACCATTGAAAATTCATGTATTCAGTATACGATTCCAATGGTTTTGGTATTTATTTAAATTGGAATGGTTTAAATACATTGAGGATTTATTACAATATTACAGGCTTCGTTTAAATAGTATCTCCTTTAACCTGTTAACTGGGTATGACGAAAAATTTCGTCACACACGAACTACTACTGCAATAGGTATGACGACATTTTTTGTCATGGGAATTTGCCATGTGTGTTGATATTACTTAAAATTATGAAGAAGAAAGCCCCCATTTTGAAATTAGTTGAAGAAAAGTTTATTTCCCAGTTAACAGCTTAAGAAAAACTATTTATAAAAAAGAATGTTATTTCTTCAAATTATATCTAACGCTGCATTCGAAGTTTACATGAAATGCACAACTAGCCGATGACAGAAAATTAAACTCATACTTTATTCCAAGAAGAAATTAATTTTCATAGCATTTCATTTCAACTAAACAAAAAGCGAAGCATTACGAAACAAAACTAGGTCACGCATTAAGATGTATTTACGGAGGGGAAGGGACACTATACGACTCACTGAGTCCATGTAATTGGTTTTTAACTATCTCTCCAACATACACATATATTTATTCTACGAGTCTAATAACTTCTTTGATAATTACGAAAAAATGCATATAAAAAACCCGATTCCAAATAAAAAAAATTATCACGATAGTTATAAGTTAAGAGTCATAAGTTTTGTCCATTCCAGACATATATTTGGATAAATTAAAGCTTCCTTCAGTTTCTGTTTAGACGCAGTTCATTACTTATAATTTCAACATTTAACCGCAGCGAGTAAAAATGAAAATGTTTTGGATGGATATCAATTTTTATAGTTGAGATGCAGAATTTCAGCTTTAAGTACTTTGAGTTCTTCAAAGTTAGATAAAATCATTAAGCTTGTTTATACTCTACAAACACCAGAGTATATTTGTACGAAAAAAAATTTTTTAAGACTATTTATTCACATCGAGTTTACTTATAGATTCGTCACTTACTTATAATGAATAAAAAAGAAAATGGCTAGAATGAATGTTAATTTGAAGAGTTGACACACAGCATTTTAACTCCAAATAGTTGAAGTTCTTCAGAAATAACTGAAATTGAGTTCTGCAGATGGCACAGTGCCCAACAGTGGTCGTAACGATATCTCCGAATGCCTCTATCAAAGAGTTTTCTGACATTTCTTAAAGAAGGGGAGAAAATCTGCGAGAGTTAAAAGTCAATTTATTTTAAAATCTTTAGCTGCAGGGTGCATTTTATGAAAGAGGCACGCCCTTTCAGGTTATAACTCTCCAGAATCACGACTTGAGGATGATTTAGATATGCAGTGAATTCATTTGATGGGGCAAGCCCATTCGCTTCTGGGGGATGAGAAGATAGAATTTCCGATGCAGAATGGTTTCAAAAAGAATATTAAATCGCTCGTGGAAAAATGCACGCTTTTCAGAACGAAGAGATGCGAGTTAAGCTGCTAATATTATCTTAAAAAATGGTTAAAGTTCAAATATAAATATGTAGGCGCGATAAATTCATTTAAAAAGGCCATTTTGGGGTACGTAACGATTAAGTTATCATAAGCATGTGGCATTATCGAAAATTTGAAAATGTTTAATTATTAAAATAACGAAATCTAGACGGTACTGCTTTTGAGATTCAAGAAGTAATTCTGCATTTCACAGCTATCAGTAACAGATATATCATAGTCACTAGACAGAAATTCACTTTATTTAGAAAATATTTTCTTTCTGAAAAGATTTCTTGCACATAAAAAGAAAAAGAGACGAAAAAAAATTAATATATATATATATATATTTATTTCATTAAGCAAGCATTTTTTGAATTATTGTTTCGAACTATACAAGTATCAATTTCAACAGTTCAACAAAGAAAATGAAATCTTTAGTGAATTTATAAAAGCATAATATATTCCTTACTTTTTAAGGTAATTCATAAATACTTTACAGTGAGAAAGAAACAAATATCCATGCTTTCATGAGCAAATTATTTATAAAGAAGACGAAAAATGTTAAGCAAGAAGATCAACGATATAAATATTTACAAAACTATACTTCAATTTTTTTTTTTTTAAAAGTTTGCAAAATAATGAAGTATAATAGCAGAAAACAGCATAAATTTTAATATTACCTTCAAAAAAACTAGCATGTAAAACTAATCTATTGGAAAATATGCATGTTAAGGAGCTCCCAAATGTTATGTTGTTTGAAAGCAATAATAGAAGGGGAAAGAAAGATTTTTTTAAAAAAATAATTATCTCTGTAATACTAAAGTAAATATATCTATTAATTTTCTTGGTGTTTTCAAAACTAAAAAATGAGAAATTCCAAATTCAAAAATAATATTAAAAATATACACATTAAGCGTTTCTAACCGTGAAATTTTATATGAAATAACCATACGTGGCAAATAATGTGAAAATGCAATTTTCTAAATATTCTGGTGGGAAAGGAAAACCAAAATACTATTTATAAAAGCAGAAATCCATGGATCGAAGAAAATTGAACTCGGTTTTAAAAGCATGAGAAGACTGATCCCTATTACCACTTAAATACTATCATTATTCCCCGGATTCTATTCACCGTAATTTTGCTCTAAAATTTTACCACTTCCATATTTCATCAACAAAGGTATATGAATTTTGGGAAGGGTAATACTTTCTGGCATAACATTCATCATCAAGACACAACAGAAATTTAAGTCAAATCTTAATAGCTCTAATAATAGGCAACCTGGAAGAGTTAAGGTAGCTTGAATTTATTGGAGGGCGGTTTATTCAACGGATAGAATGAACTATGTTTTCCCAAAATCTCAATACGATTCAGAATATGAGGGAATTCTCAAAAGGCACCCTTAGGGCGATTCAAATTTGCCATGACAATTACCTTCTTCGCAATCATTAGACCATCTGACTGCAGGCTAAGATCACCGATACGGAACCTTCATTTAATCCACAACTGGCAACGCACCATATTATTTGGCGTTTCAGCATACACAGAATTTATAAGTATTTGTGGAGATGAGTCATTTGAATTGCTATAATTTTTTTAACCAAAATATTATTCGTTTAGAAATTACAAATTCCACAATTTAACATATTCCTATAATTTTTATTTATTTCATTTTAGAGGAAGCAATATATGATCAGTACCATTCCTTTGATTGATACTTTTTTTACCACTTAAATAATATTTATTATCACTTCAATACTAATATTATTTCCCGGATTCTACTCACCGTAATTTTGCTCTAGAATTTTGCTACTTCCATGTTTCATCAACAAAGGTATCTGAATTCTGGGAAAGGCAATACTTTCCGACATAACATTTATCATCAATACACAACAGAAACTTAAGTCAAATCTTAATAGCTCTAATAATAGGCAACCTGGAAGAGTTAAGGTAGCTCGAATTTATTGGAGGGCGGTTTATTCAATAGATAGAATGGATTACGTTTTCCCAAAATCTCAATTCGACTCAGAATTTGAGGGAATTCTCAAAAGGCACCCTTAGGGCGATTCTCATTACCGTCTTCCTAATCATTAGACCACCTGACTGAAGGCAAGGATCACCGATACGAAGCCCTCATTTAATCCACAACAGGCAACACAGCATATTATTTGGTGTTTCAGCATACACAGAATTTATAAGTATTTGTGGAGACGAGTCATTGAATCGCCATACTTTTTTAACATCACTTCTTTAGAAATTACAAGTTTCTCGATTTAATATACGCTCAGAAGAAGTTTTATTTACTTCATTTTAGAATGAACAATACGTAATCATTATCATTGCTTTTAATGATACTTTTTGTTACAATTATCATCTTCCAAATCATTAGATGACTGGATAGAAATCTGGATCCTAGATAGAACAAAATACAGGCCATATTGTTTGAAATTTGAGCAGACACAAGGCAGATAAGATATGATACTCAGAATACTCATAACAAGATCCAAAACACTATCATGTTTTGTTATATTTTTTATCTAAAGCATAAAGTTAAATCTTGAATTTTTCATGGCAACAAACTTTGGTGAGTCGTGGTAGCATGGTGGCAAGGTCTCAGCTTCAAAACCGGAGAATTTTAGGTTCGGGACCCATTCCAAGACGAAGCATCCTGTGAGCGGGTCTGGTGGAAACTAAATTTGTCCTCTTCCTGGCGTGTTGCTGAGGTCTAGAGAGGGTGGTTCTAGCTCATAGGTCGTCCTCGTAAATTGACTGCGGTTCAGAATTACGAGGTCCATCCCAAAGTAGCCCTAGTGTTTTTTTAAAAACGGCACGTTGATATAACTAACCCAACGGAAAATTAAAGTATGATACGGCAAATTAAAATAGATGATTATAAAAACTACTTTTAATATTCGTTTGATTACAAGACTGTCTGATTGCATGCAATTCTGATTTAAAACTCAGTGAAACCAACAAGTACAAGAATATAAAATATCATAAACGTTAATATGTACAATGAAGTATCAGGAGGTGTCAACGATGATAATGAAGATAGTCAATAGTGGTGGGAACTAATATTTTTTTGCTTTAATTTCATGGTTTTAAATGAATGACTTAAATTGGAAGGAACTATAAATAAACAACGCACAGGCGTAATATTAAAATATATATTAGCCATCATAATTCTTAATATAAAAAGAAAGAAGCTGTAATGATTATAAACTTCAAATAATAACTTTTTTTATTTTTAACATGAATATTGCCTACATGCCATATAAAGGAATTAATTATTAATTTAAACTAAAGCACATAACTAAAACTATTAACAATTCCCCAAAGTAAACTGTCAAACGATAGCAGTTTCTTTTTTAAACTTAATAGTTCGGAAATTGAGTACAAACGTGAAATCATTTATTAAGTTATAACAATAAACATTTTTTTTTTAAAAAAAGGACATCATTTTTGAGTCAATAAATAAAAAAATTTTAAAAAATAAAAATGGCGTAACAAATTCGTAACAATTTTTCTTTTACATGAGAAAAAGGAATAGATAATATTGTTATTCAACAGAATTAATTATAATATAGATAAAACTAAATAGACTACCTGTATTTGAAAATTTTCTCACTAAAGAAATATTTCCGCCATTAATTATTTCGAACGCGATAGAAAATAGTACTGTTTTAGAAATAGGAATAAAAAATAACGGCGTTTTTATTCATCAGCATTTCTTTTTCTAATCAACATAATAATTTATCAACTGCGGAATTTTTTTTCCCGGAGCAGAGTATTAGAAAATACTTTAGAAAATAATTATGCTGATGAATTCTACTTTACGGGATAGAACCATCAACTAATTTCTCCTCTATTTACCTTAGAAAGTACATTATAAAGATTTTTTTTTCTTTCAATTTTCTAAAATAGAGAGAGGGTTAGTCAGTTTAAAATTTTATACAGTTTCAAGAAATTATTTCTTTTTTTTTAAACTATACATAGTAGATTTGTTTGGAATAAACATTTAATTAAGAGGTGATCAGAAGATGGGGAAAAAACCCTCATTCAGAAAAAGGGACTTTATTATTTTTTTTTCAAAACGTTTCATTAAAAAAATTATTACAGAGGATAAATAGAACTATAAATGGAAAGGTAATGTCATGAATACAAATTTAGTCTATCTCTTACTCTAGTTTATCTCTAAATTTATCTCATAACATAGAAAACGCATCTTTGAAACCAGGCCTTGAGGTAAGGTCTCGGTTTTAGAACCGGAGGGTAACAGATTCGAGACCCGATTTCACCAAAGAACCGTTGTGTAAGGGGGTCTGTAGCACGTTAAATCCGTCAGACCAAACGTCCTCCCGCTGATGTGGTGAGAGGGTGAAGGGGTGTTAGCTCGGGTGTCATGATTGAAAATTACGAGGTCCGTCCCAAAGTAGCACGAATATAACTAAACTAAACTAGCATCTTTGATACAAATAAACCATATTAGATGCTGAATAGTTCAGTAAATATTGTAGATGAAGTCTGCATTTTCAAGTTTCAAGAATCAGAAAAGGAAATAATATAGAATCTCTATTCAAATTCTTTTCCATCGATTAGTGCCAGATTTATTAATAATCCAATTAATTACTTTTTATTTAATATTCATGTTACCATGTGGGAAGATTTAAGATCAATATGAGCAATAATTAAACAATGTCCTTTGTAAATTAGGAAACTGATGATGAAAAGTACGAATGAAGAACATTTACGATTGCTATTACGAATGTTTTTCATTTTACTTATCTTTCCAAAGGATGGAAAATTATTGAATAAATTTAAAACATTCCTAAAACTAACATAAATCCAAAATGTAAAGAAATTCAATGTCTTAAATGTCTTGAACATCGTCCTTACAAGACATCCTTTGAATTGGTAACAGAAAATACCAATTAATCTTACATTTTTAAAATTTTCCAACAAATTTTATATTTCACTAATGTTACAAATAAAAACGTATATAGAGTAATGGAGTACACTTATTAGTTAACGGTTGGGTACACTTATCATAGTTTAATGTTGAGTCACATAAAAATGAACTTGTCTCACTAGTAACAGAAAACAACAACGGCCACATACTCCTCAAACAAAAAACAATTTAAAAAATACAAGCTGGAACTTCTAAAACATTATTTTAAGTATTGGAACTAAACACTTCAAGGACCCGTTAACAGAGAGTGCATTCAATTTTAATTTTTTTTAAAAAAAAGATAACATTCATGAATAAATTATTGCATCAAACAAACAAGGCGTTTATTAAAAAAAATTAATAAACTGGATATATATATTAGCGTGTTTATTAAATACAAAAATTAATTGAATCTCTTTAAATTTTCCATCAGATGAGTTGATGGATATAATTTGTTTAATCATGTTAATCAGCGTTAATAAAAGAAAAATATCACATAAAAATAAACAAATTATTCAGAATAAAATGAAATAACATAATAAAAACAAATAAATAGATAAATAAATAAAACTTCAATTATGATTCAAATGTAACTTGTTGAAAATCAAAACGCGCAGCAATGATAATAAATACAGATAATCCCATTGGGGGGAAAAGTAAGAAAAACAGGGTGAAACTGATAAGAACTCCAGATTCTTGTATTTTATTTGCAGTAAAAAAATGTTTTAAGCACTAAACACAACTGCATTAAGCTTATTTTACGCTAATGTCAAATGAAATTTACCATGGAAATTCTTAACTGTCTCGGAAAAAGGATTTTAGAAAATTAAAAGAAAAATCAACAGAAAGGAACACACAGTTCCCACCTCTTTTTAAACGCGGCCATAAACAACAGAAGCAATTAAGCTTAAGCCTCGATGCAAAGATAATTTGATAAAAAGCAAGCCCAGAAACAAAACGAGCAAAAGGGTTCTCTGTAAGAAATGGGTTCTCCAAGGTCTCGAAAAGAAAAACGACGAAAACACCACTACACGAAGACTTCCCCCGGTGAAAACAAAAGAATAATAATAATAAAGAAAAGTGGATATTTGTTTCTTGAAAAACATTTCGCACTTTTTCACAGCAAACTTCTCCAAGGGGATAGTTAAACAAGCCAACAAAAATAACAGGACTACGGAAGTAATAATGTGAACCGACGATCTGGGCGCTGAACTTTATAAACGATCCTATTTCTTTTACAAGATCGCCGGACACAGCTCGGCAGTACTTTTTCTCCTTGACCACCTCCTTTCTTTCAAGACTTCCTTTTTGTTGCTATTTATTCCCTAAGCGCTACTCACAGTCGATTTGCCGTCAGAGGCATTCCAGGGCCTACGTAGATCCCAAAGGGGACACCACTGTGGTCACCCGGGCACCAGATAATTTTTTTCCTACCCTCCACCCTAGCCCCCTTATGTCCGGCTTACCTCTACCGGTCGGCAAAGGCCCCAATTCGCTCAAGGGATACAATGGATAACGTAATTATCTAGAAATATAATCAAATTTGCAGCCGGAATTACCGGACTCCTGTATTCCCGGACAGTCACAAAGCGCTTTCAAATCATCGATCCGGAGCCCAATAAAAATTGTCCGGTACAGTCTTCCAGTCTAGGGCGATAAATCTAAAGGTTTCTAGCTGCCGCGATAAAATGATAAAGATAAATAGAAGGAAATAATGGAAGGGACGCCGTTCGAATGAAGCTGAACAGTTGATTCGAATTTTAAGAAGAATCTGAAAGTGACCCGGTGTAGAATATATTAAGATAAAACTTGCCAGCATAAATCTTTCTTTTATAAAGCTCCTGATAGAAAACTATTGATGCACTGAACTGCAGTTTCCCTACGAGGGCAATAGAGCCAGGGAAGAACGTGCATTTTTCATTTTAAAAGGCGAGATAAAATCTGGGAAGAAAACAGCTTGTGTCAGCAAATGTTTAAAGGACAAAAATAAAGGAAGAAAATGATTAATAATACTCGAAAACGAACAGGATGCAATGATTTAAGGGAACAAATAATTAGTTGTTTTTGATATGAGCTTGGTTACTAGTTATTGCCACTTTTTTTCTCACCCAAACATCTTTTATAAACGGGAAGTTCATATTAAAATGCATGAACTATTTCAAAAAGTATAGATTTGTAAATTAATTGATATTTTGATTTAGTAAATTTAATGATGGTGAGATTGAATCGGTTAACATAAAAAGTTTGAAAACTCTGTCATCAACCATTTTAAACACATTTCTAGAGTAAATGCTAAAAAATTGTATGGTGGCACATCCCAAATGAAATAATATCTTTAAAGAAATGTACTATTATAAGTATACTAAGTAATAACTATTATTTACCTGCATTTTTACACATCAAAACAAATTTCAGCAAATAATTACAAAAAAGAAAGTTAGAAACAAAAACCCACATAAAAAAAGAAAGCGAGTAATAAAAAAATTCAAAGAAATAAAAGATAGAAACATACATTCAAAGTGTTTATGTTTGTTGCTTATGGTTCTTTAAAACACCTAATCGAAAAATGATAATGAAAACAATCAGGACTCTACGAAATAATGTAAATTTATTTTATCAGTATTATTATCCGCAATATATGCATATAAAAAAGCTGACAATTACATTAAAAAATGACAGCATAAATTAGACTTGTTTATGCCTGATGTTTATGATTCTTTAAAACATCTAATTGAAAACTGATTTCGAAATAACAATACCATGGTCATAGAGTTCTAGGAAATAATATTTTTATTTTGACAATGATGTTTAAAAGTATTAATATCTATAATATCTACATATAAATTTTTATTGTTTACCATATATATTATGTATGTGAATTTAAATATTGAACATAAAATTAATAATAATACATTTGCAATCGAGGTAAATATAGATTTAATAGCGCCAGAAGCAAATTTGTACAAAATTATGGTATGGGTTTTGATCATGAATTATGCATAGTCTGATCCATCAATTCAGTTTTTAAAAACGCAATTATCATTAACTAAAAAAAACAAACAAAAAAAAAAAACACTGAGAGTGAAATATAGAAAAAAATAATACCACAGCAGAAAATACATATAAGAAACTTTTTTAAAATTATTTTTTACATTTAAAACATTTTTAGTAATACAAAAAAAGTCTCATATCAGTCTATTTTTTAAACCTACAATGTGGAATTATAATAGGATTATGAAACAAACTAATAATAAGGGGGAGAAAAGCAGATGTTCTTATATATATAAATATATATATATATATATAGAAGTGATTAAAAAATAGAATGAACGCATAAATGAAATCTAGCATACATTACAAACATGGAAAATATTCAACTAAATTAGTGTTACATATGTCATCACGAAAATCAAGCAAACGCTAAAATGTCGAGACACCGGATTTTACAACTGAAGCGCGTCCAAATTCTTACGGCCTTTTTGAACGCAGGTAATTAGGTTCAAGAAAGTTTTCTTTCATTAATAAGGGAAAGAAAAACAAGCGAAGAGAAGAAAATAAGTTAGGCACTCTCTCCAGATATGACAAGAGAAGTAGACACTTCCATGATTAAGAAGAAAATGGAGCTCCTTCAAGGAAACCCATTATCAATTTATGGCAAGGTAGAGGAGGAAAAAAAAAGCAGTAAATTTAAGAAATCCCAGAAAAAGGCAGTGGAGATCTATAATTTAAACTAATAAAGATGCTATCATAAATGTGAGAGCTTTCGCTAGTGATTTCTGGTATACCCCCCTCAACACTAAAAAATAGTACAATTAGAATTTGAAATGAGCTTTGATTGTAGAATAGTAGAGAGCATAATAAAAATGAAACGGAGGTGAAAAGAGATGTACTTTAACCTGAATAAAAATAGTCCTTTGAGCTCTGAATATAGAATTCTAGAAAGCATTATAAAAATGAAACGAAGGTGAAAAGATATGTACTTTAATCTGAATAAAAACAGTCCTTTGAGCTCTGAATATAGAATTCTAGAAAGCATTATAAAAATGAAACGGAGGTGAAAAGAGATGTAATTTAACCTGAATAAAAATAGTACCTTTAACTTTGAATATAGAATTATAGAAAGCGTTATAAAAATGAAACAGAGGTGAAAAGAGATGTACTTTAATCTGAATAAAAATAGTACTTTGAACTTTGAATATAGAATTATAGAAAGCGTTATAAAAATGGAACGGAGGTGAACAGAGATGTACTTTAATCTGAATAAAAAAAGTACTTTGAGCTCTGAATATAGAATTGTAGAAAGCATTATAGAAATGGAACGGAAGTGAAAAGCGATGTACTTTAATCTGAATAAAAATGGTACTTTGAGCTCTGAATATAGAATTGTAGAAAGTATTATAAAAATGAAACGGAGGTGAAAAGAGATGTACTTTAACTTTAAAAAAAAACAGGAAATGGCTTCTCCAATTAATATCTTATCTCCTTCCACTCTAATAATTTATAGACCCCTCCCCACGGGAAAAGTCATAAAAGTCTTGCATGGTATTTCCGAACAATAGCTACGAAATATGGATCGTTAGTGTGAATTAATATTTGTACTTGAATCTTTCGGATGAATGTGTATTTTGAACAGCTTCTTCCTGACCGAATAAGACAAAAAATTGACACTGAACTGCATTTCTAGTTACAAAATCACATACCGAATTGCATTGATTTAAGTCATTCTGTTAATGAATTATTGCGTTTGCAAGCATTCAAAAGTACATGCCGACGGATGTTCCATTTGTTTATTCAAAATTTGATAAGAAATTAATTTTGGATGTGCAATCCGTATGCCAAATTTTATTTACCTAGCTCATGACGTTTTGGAGTTATCGAGTTCATTTGTAATCTAATAGCCAGACTAGCAGGCTTCCTTTGAATATTTTTGGTTTAAAATTATATAGAACTATAATTTATAGAACTATACTCTATATTTTGGTATAGAGTGAATATGTAAAATTTCTTCCGTCTACACAAAAAGTTATTGTATTCACATACTGACAAACATAATATTAAATATGTGACTTTCGAACTCACGGAAGTCCAAAATGTGGAGATTCGTCACAATATTTTTTTTCCATGCATTTCTCTGTAATTCTTATTCAAGAAAATAAAAAGAACTAATAAGGTTACAGTGAATTTAGGGAAAATATGAAAATAAATTATCTTTAAATGAGCATATATGTATATACATTAGTGAAGAAATTCAGTCAGTTAAATTATCAAAAATCATGAAATAATTCTTAAAATAGCGTAGATTATAATTAATTTAGAATTTCATTTGATTTTTTTACAATGAAAAACAAATGTTTTTAACTCTATAACAAATTTCAAAATATGCATCACAATTTATTTCATAACTATTGAAAACAAAAATGATAAAATAATACTGAATTACATCATAAATGTAACATATGCGATCGTAATATTAAATATAAGTTAACTAATGTATTCTTAAATCAATCCGTAGGCAGAGAAATTAGTTTATTTACAATAACTCTTTCTAAGCAATAGAAAGCTAGACTTTCGTTTCAGCTTCATTCATTCTTAACGGAATCAAAATCGAAGAATTAATTTTTCAAAGCAAGTAAATGAAAATCATATATTTGGAAAATGGAAATTAGAAGTTATCTCCTAAGTCAACATTTCCTTAAGCTAGAAATAAATATCAAATATTCAAAAACGAAGCAATTATGTTTAATATGCATATTTGGAATAAAATTATTCAATGAATAGAAAGTCAATAAAATGAAATAAATATTGACAAGAAGATTGCTTTTATACCCATTTATTAAAACAAGAAAATTATATTTACAGGCCAAGCGCACCAAAATGAATAACAATTTAAAAAGTTTAATGTAATATCTATTCCGAAATTTTAATATTTGTTTGACTTATTTATTAAAAAGAAATCTTATTCTTTAGAAACAAAGAAAAGAAACATAGAATTCAACTACAGAAACAATGACGAGTCATGATATTGTCTGGAATAATGATAGAGTATTAATTCAATATTTGAAACATTGAAAATACTTTTTGAGGATTGGTTCTTTTAAGACGATTTTTGAAAATATGAGATAATCAAACTCATAAATTAACAATGATAAAGATAAAATTTGGGAGACATAATGAAAATAAAGCAAGATTGGACGAATTTTTCATTGTATTTTTACCATCAAATAATTCCTTAATAATACAATCATGTCCCCTCTCGATGTTAAGTTAAATTGTTAATAAAAGCCATACTAAATTTATTTGAAATTGAGAGTAGAAAAAGTCCAATTTAATCAAAACTCCAGTTTCTTCACACGTGTATAAATGGCAAAACAAGATAATAAATTGTTCAACAATCACCATAAATTTGGGAGACAAAGGCAACAGGCAGTTATTATGTAATAAATATGGTTGTATTTATTACATAATAACTGCAGTTATTATAGGAACGAATACAATGTAATTTTATAATTGAAAAGAATAAATAATTTGAATAAATTTCATACAAATGTACACGGAAACTGACAGTTATTGCCACAGCGATCTTGAACTTGGAATCTGAGAGTTAAATAAAACTGGCTTTAAATCTCGAGAATAATAGTTAATACCGAATTATCCGAGAGTTTGGAAGCTTAGATTTGGAATTGGAACAGAAAAATGAGAAAAAAAGTTTACGCTTAAAACCAAGATATAAAAAAAAATAATAATGTGTTTAAAACTATAAAACATATTATAAAATACAAAAAAAAGCCCTGCGGAATATTTAAATTTAACGTTAAAGCATTTATTCAAAATTATGCATCACAAATTTGCCACTGAGAAGTTTTAATTTTAATCTCACATAACGAAATAATAATAAAATATTCACATATTTTTTATTCAAATATACAGACATTATATTCAAACACAGTTATACTTATCACATTCGAAAATATAACTATTTCAAACCATTTATTTTTTTCCAGCAGAACATCAAATTGCGAGATCGAAACATTACATCACAAACGGTTCAAATTTAAGGTGCCAAAACCAAATACATTCGGGGTCACTCAGTCGAAGCTTTCCGACTCCATCCGAAACGTTATTTTTAATCTAACATTAAAACGAAATAATAATAAAATATTCACATATTTTTTTATTGAAATATACAGACATTATATTCAAACACAGTTATACTTATCACACTCGAAAATATAACTATTTCAAACCATTTATTTTTTTCCAGCAGAACATCAAATTGCGAGATCGAAACATTACATCACAATCGGTTCAAATTTAAGATGCCAAAACAAAATGCATTCGGGGTCACTCAGTCGAAACTTTCCGACTCCATCCGAAACGTTTATAAATGACACAGCCAACTACATATTAAGTTCCCAAAACAACAAGAACTCCTTCTCCGAGAGAACGAAAGAGACGAAGAAAATTCGAAACCGACTGATCTTTCCAGTTTGGTTAAGCTGATGCTCATAATCATAGGATCATAAATCGCTTTCCAAAAGCGGCAGCTATCTTTCACAAACTCAGATATTGACAGCTGTCAGCTAGGCTGCCTTGAGCGAGTAAGGTTTCTTTATAGGTCTCCTCCAGCCTTACGCCCGATTTCATCGGTTTTCCTCACTTCACCATCAATCTTCTTCCACACTGATGAAGTTCAATTTCAACTTCGTTTAAGTAGGCTGGAAGAGAACGTTCTTTCCCCCTACTCCATCCACCAATTTCCAGCAAGCATCTGATAGAGGTGTCTTTAAATGCATCCCCACTTTCGCCAAGTATAAAATTCTCGCCGAGTATATATTGAAATTACATAACATCAGCACTTTTCTATTAAACGCGGAAAAGCGGCCTCTGCTTCTGGACTTGGAGAAGGGGAAATGCTTAATCCGGAAGTAAAGGAAATTGCGGTTTAAGAAGATTGTTCCGAGATGATTTGAGAAGGAAAGAGTAACGGCGAAGGAGAGGAAAACCTCTTTCAAGGAGACAAGGCTACTGGAAATGCTATAATTGGATTTAAATACTGAAGTTTACATACCAATGGCTTTTAAGATTATTGCAACTAAGTACAATTTAGAAATTCCGGAGAAAAATTAAAGGATAGAAATATGAAATAAAAAAAAAACGTAACATTATAGTACACGCCGGGTTTAGGTAAGTAATTTAATTTAAGCATTCTATAATGGAACTAAAAATGGACATACTGACATTGAAATTTAAGGGATGCGTAAAAGAAAATTATATATTCAAGAAAGAGTTTAATTATTGCATGGAAAGGTTCGCAAAGAAGATTGTGGTGAAATATTAGAAAGAAGATAACATTATAAAATTGTATTTATTAATTTAAACATACTTCAGAATATTTACAAACATATACTAAAGACAAGAACATTTATAATTCAGGATATTTAATACGAGGTTTATAAATAATTTATAGGATAAAAGTCTTGATAAACAAAACATTAAGTTTAGAATTAACAATTTATAATTAATCAAGAAATAATATGCTGATAAATAGAAAAATACACTAAATAATAGTATAGTTTAGCAGAAAAATTTCAGATGGAAAAAAGTTTTAGGGAAATTTATACTCTGTCATTATATTGACCGATTTCATTTTCCGCTTTATTACGAGTAATACAATTCTTTTCTCAATTTTATAGTCAAATATATCTTAAAAAAGAATACGAAAGGAGAAAAACGTGTAGATAAACTTTCAGATCATGAATCAATTCGATATCGAGCCTTCTTTACCGTTTATATACAATTCTAACTCTTCCGGGATAAACTGACAAAGCGAATTCCTTTTTTAAATTTTTATTATTTATTTTTACCATTAAAAGCATATGAAAGGCTGGCCAAAACGGATCTTCTATCGCATGCCTTACTCCCAGAATTTAAATCCCCAAATCAACGTAGAATTTAAAGGTCTGTGACACTAAACAGACGAGCCTTCTGCTTCAGAATAACTGCACATTCGCATTCTGCGCACTTGAAATGAACAAGTGGACAAAATTTGGAAGATTTCTTTTCGAATTTACTCTTTTTTCCTTCGAGCGATGCAGTAGGAAATAAGTTAAAGTGGGTATGGAAGAAGGTTAAAAAATATTTTTAGGAGGGGGGTATATTTATTCTTTTGTGGACAATGGACTATTTCGCGAATGAGGTACAATGAGACAGGTCCAGCATACTAAACGAAGAGAGGTTTTCCAATTCGTTCAGAAGTCTTCAAAGGTGGTGACGCGTTAGAAAAAAGAAAGCAATAAAAAAAGAGAGAGAGGGACTTCGTCAAGCATCTTAGCACTCCTATCTGGAGTCCCTGGAGTCCTTTTGTCAAGGATCTTGATGAGGGACCAACACAACTGCAGGGATTCGGTTAAGAAAGTACCAAACAGCGGACCGCCCACTTTTCTACTCGCCGCTTCCATCAAAAGTAGTTCTTTGAATTTGTTCTTCTAAGAAATGGGAAAATAACGCGGTTGGGTAAAGGCAATTTTTTTTACTTTTATTCAACCTCAGTTGAACAACACCTTGCAACCTATTTTACCTTACTTTGGAAGAAGTTGAATCTTGGTGAAATCCGAGCTCTCCAAATGGTTCAACAGCCTGCTGCTATTCTTCCTTGATATAATTCAAATCACTTTTTTTGGAATGATTGAAAGCTCTTTTGTTGAATAAAATTTTACCCATTAATGTATTTAATTTTCTGACTAAATGGCACATCTCATTTGAGTTGGGAATCTAAAATTATTTTTTCATCTTTATTTCTCATTTTCAATAAATAGAAGGTAAAAGTCACCTGAAATATTTTTATTTAAATTAATTTAACAAATATTTTTTAAGTGATAATAGATATTTTTTACTTCTTAGCTATTTTGATTTAAGTAAGGATTTCATTTAAAAAAACAGTGCGAGTGGAAACAGTGAAATTAATATCGTCAAAAACGCATTCAATGTATGAAATAATGTTAAGATCAAGACTATGATTAGAATTGCAAATCAAACAATAAATATAGCATTATAATAAACATGTTGTACAGTTCTATAATTTCCATTAAAAAATTATATTTCAAATAGAATAAAAAGTTATAAATATACTCCTCTTTATAAAATAGTAATTATTCAAAATGCATAAGAATTGAACAGAAGCAATTAAAAAATAATAATGCCGTTGTCATTGAAAATAAAACTTTAATTAACAGTTTATCCCACTTATTTTTAATTTCCTGAAATCAATATAGAAGTTTCAAATCAGATAATTGGTAATTAACTCCGTTAACTTAATTAACTTTCGTTATTATATTACCACATGAATTAATAGATTAATATTAAAAAAAGTTTTAGCTATTATATATAGTATAACTATTATATATATTATATATACTATATCCGGTCTACTTTTCTAGAAGAAAGGGGAAAAAACTTTAAGAGATAATTTAACGAGAAATTAATTTACGAAGACCTGTTCATTTATTTAATGTATTCTTTTGCATTCGTATATCTAGAGAAATAGCACAGTTTTATTATTATTATTATTATTATTTATACGAATTTCAAACTGAAATGGATGTAGATATTTCTGCAGGTAATGAATAGTTAGATAATGGAATGAGGTAATAGAAAAGAAATGAGTATTATAAAGCTTTTATACCATTGAAAAGGAAAGAAAAATTAAAATCTACACTCTGTAAATGAATTTTTAGCACAACTGCATCAATATTCTTCGATAAGTTGTTAAAGATTTTTTTGTTCCCTTAAATTAAATCAATAATGTGGATTTAAAAACTTAAAATATTTTAGACCAAGAGGTTCAACGCTTCTCTTCAGATGATTGAATTTTAACCTTTAAAAAATACCATATAAAGTGCGAATAAATTTTAAAAGCATATAAAATGTTTAAAATTATACAGCAAGGGTTCTGTCATACCGATTCCGCAAATAACTTCGAATAACAACTGAATAAGATGAGAGAAAGAAGTTGGTCTCATGTGACTAAATACTACTTGAAGCATATTACATGTATTGAATAAAATAGATTCAGGGAAGGCAAGTGTCATGACGTAGAATTTAGCTTCTAGTTTATAGTTCGAATAAGATCACTTAGAAGCCTTGAAACCAAATCTATTTAAGATTCAAAGCTAAAACAATAGCATATCGTATACTCGATTAAAAATTTCAAAAATAATAAATTAAATTATTTTAATACTTGTTCGTGTGTAATTAAAAAGAAATCACTAAAAAGAATAAATTATTACCAAAAAGAGAAATTAAGTAATTCACAAAAATATCATAAACATTTTTAACAGTTTATAAGTAAAATATCAATTAAAAATATTATTTTAATTTGTTTTTCAGCTTTTACCTTTCCATATCAATTAAAATTTTATATATCTCATTCAACCAGTGGAAATAACATGTCAAAATCCTTTTGTGAACAAGCAGGGGGAAAAAATCGAAATATTCTTAATTATTAAACAAACGTCGGCAAACCACAGGTGCTTAAAGAAACAATTTATAACTAGGATGATAAAAGAAAAGGAACATTTCATCGAATCTTGCCGTAATCGGAGAAATCAGTTAAATAGACAAAGTCTCATTGAAGACCAATAATAATATTCATAAAATCCCTTTATGAATAAGTAGGGGGAAAAAATCCAAGTCTTCTTCATTATTAAACGAACGACGCCAACCACAGGTGCTCAAAGAAACAATTTACAACCCGAGACGATAAAAGAAGAGGAACATTTCAACGAGTCCTGCCGTAACCGGAGAAATCAGTTAAAGTGACAAAGTCTCATTGAAGACCACAGATCTAAGGTCTCCGGCCACTCTAGCGGAATGACCAGGAAAAGGAAAAACCACCTTTTACTCCCTTTGGGGTCTAACTAGAGAGGAGGATAAACTACGTCCCCTCTGTTTCCTTTAATTTGATGGTGTTTCCCAAAGAGACAGACATTATTTCCCAAAATGAGACCCAGAGGGGTTCAGTCCCAGCTCTAGAAATTATCTGGACCAGGCCCGTTGCTAAGCCCACTAGAGTAGGGTCCGAGTTTTAGTCGATACCAAAGTAAATGAGGTGATCCCCCTTGCTGCAAAGCTGCTTATTACTTGCGAGCCTTATCAAGACTCCATCCCTGGTGAACCGTGTAAACTGAAAGAATTGCAATACGGAAACGCGATACAATTCAATTCTACAGTCACACGGAGTAATAGAATGCAATCTCCAGGGTTAAATTCTCCTCGATTTCAGTGGATAATTGAGAAGACTACTTTCGGGGTGTTACGCGTGCGAGCATTCATTTTGTCTTAAACAAGGGTAGGATTAAAATGTAATATTTTATTTCGGAAGTAGGAACATGCAGGATTAGAATTCGTGTAGAATGGCGTTTTATAAAATTCGGCATTATAAAGGAGTTTGTAAACAGATAAAATAAGGGACAGAGAATAAAAGATGTTAAAAGTAACGAACAATTTAAATACTGGTGGAAGTATTTAAGAATACTAGTTTAACTTCGTAAAGTTTGGCCCCCCATACGAAAGTACACATTTAAGATAGAGGACATTAAATACATGATAGAAATCTGAGAAAGATCCCTATAGGCGGTATTTATTTATAAAGCATTTATGTATCAAGAGGATGAGTAGTAATGGTGTGGGTCTCTTAAGTCAAAGTTTGTGTGCTCGATATCGTTTAAAGTAGGTTATTGTTGAGGCAAAAATAGACAGTTTCATACTATTATTATTACATCATACTGCTATACCTATCTCACACAATTGTTATTATTATTATGTTAAAGATTCGCTGAGTAACTATTCGGGCTTTGGTACTCTCAACAGCTCTTTGGCAACAAAAATCATAACATCGTGAGAACTGTCTCAGATAAAAGAAATACCAGCTTGTACTCTACCTCTTCAGAAATAAATGTATACTAAAAGGTGCTATAATAACAACTCATATACACAAAGCCCTTATGGAGTAGTGGATAGACCGTAGGACTATAATCCAAAATTCCCAGGTATAACTCCAGACAGGATGGATAGCTAATGCTGATATGCTTTGCTTCGTTTTTCAAGGCACTACGTTTAAATGCAAAACTATTCGCATAGATACTATGATGAGAAAATAAGAATATCAGAAAACCCTATTAATACCAGTGATTCGGCCACTTTTAACTTTTTAAGCACTGTATATCATTAACATTAGCATTGATTGAAGATTGTTAGGAAATTGCATGAATATCAGGACAGGAATTGCTAGTGGCATTCAAACAAAAACCAAACCCTTTCCAGACAATCCCGAAGTTTTAAATAATATTATCAATTTGCAGTTCACTGAAGCCGTCAACCAGAAAACAACACGAGGAAAGTTTAAAAGCCCATGTCGCAAGCATTTATTAAAAACATTAATCGCATATATCTGATTATTTGAACTCTTTCAGTAGAAACGGGACTGTCTGCACCAGAAATCTAAACATAACAACCAAACCATTTGAGTCGATATTTTCCTCTTAATGATATAACCCATTAGTTAAAGAACTTGAAAGTCATTCGTTTATCTTTCCTTTCCAGTTTCTTAACAGAAAATCGAATTCTGGGAAAAAGAAATGAAAATACGGAAAATCTCACGTTTCCAGAGGTAATCGATGTTAATTGGGAATCGGCAAGCGAAACAGAGGTTAATTTCTTCGTTAGCACAGACCGAGCGAATTAACATTTTCCCTTTTGTTACATTGGCAAAGAAAGACTGGGCCCTCAGAGGCCTTGCATTCGTTCTGACGTTTCTTTCGTTTGCTTTTCATTAAGCTTCCTTTTTATTTTATGGAGATTTGATTAGACATTTTTAAGACGTCCGCATATAACAATATCTAACAATGCTTCCTCACAATAGCTGAGTGAATTCGGGAGAAATAATGACAAAAATACATTCAATTGCCATTTATTGATTAACAAAGAAAACGCCTTGTATTTGATGTTGCCATTAACGTGGGTAATTGAATTAGGGATTTCACATGTCAAATTAAAAAGTCGTAAAGTAGCACTTTGAATTAAGGTTTTAAGTACTTTACACTTATTTGAAGTGCGCTACAATCACAAATAAAAAACACATCCAGCCTAGTTTTGTAATTTTTCTAGCTAAATAAAATGAATACAATAAAATGCGACATCGCATATAAATAACACTCACAAAAAAGAAAACGTGTTTTCTTGAATAAACATCGAGGAAGTTCCACATTTTTCTATCTAATGAAAGTTAACTACAACAAATTTTCGAAACTGCAGCTCGTTTTCTACAAGAGTTAAGGACCTACATTAAAAAATAATAATAAAGAGAGACCTAGTATCAAACAATGAAGTTTTTTACAGTCATGGCATCTCACCGTCAATCCATAGAATTCGATTTTTTTTTTATTAGACAAAAGCTAATTAAGTATTACAGAATTTAAAACATATATAGGAAGGATAAAAAGATTTCAGAACACAGCTGAGGGCCACAGTGGCTTGATGATAAGGGTTCGGAGACGGGGAATTTCAAGTTCGAGACCCAATTCGACTGATGAACCGTCGTGAAAAAGTTCTTGTGCAAGCTAAATCCATCGGAGTCAAACGTCCCACGATTGGTGAGGTGTGAAAGTCAGAGGTCGTAGGCAATAGAGGGACTGCCAGCTCAGAATTCATCCTCGTCATTTGAGGAAATTTAATTATTCAAAACTACGAGGTCCGTATCAGAATAGCCTTACGTTGTGTTAAAAAAGGGACGTTAGTGTAACCAAGCCAGAACACAGTTAAAAATATCCGCAAATTTCAGTAATGAATATAATCTTTTGACAGAACATAATACTCAATGACATGCTTAAGATATTTAAGACATACTCAGTATTGTTACACACAGCGCAGATTCCACAGCTAATTTTCATATCTATTTCTGATAAAAAGTCTTTTTCTAACTGCTTTTTAAATAATCAAATTTTCACTTTACCATTCGCAAATAAAATTGCATTGTCGGAATAAACTATAAAAAACACTCAAATAATCTTTTAGCATCTCTTTTAAACTTGTATAGGGGGTCGCGGTGGCCTGATAGCAAGGCGCCGCCTTAGGAACCGGAGGAATTCAGGCACCAATTAAACTTCCATAGTTAAAAAAAAAAAAAAAAAAAAAAAAAAAGTTTAATTTGTTTATTTTTTAAAAAATGAATAGCAATATTTCAACGCTTTTGTTGGAGAATTTTTTACACCTTTGAATGTTTTCGAGAATCTGAATAACAAGTTATTTTGAAAATCAAGCTGTAAACGAAACTGCAATTCACATTATCATTCATTACTTTGAAGTAGTACAATAAATAGTTTTCTGCTTCATCTATAGAAAGTTAAGACAATTATACTAAATGAACGAGCAATCTAGCAAATTAATTCCCATTTTCGTATAAAGTGCATAATTGGACAGCAAATTAATAATTAAACCAATGATAAAAAATTATTATCCATTAAACTATGTAGATTCTCAATGAAATATAAGGTCCCACTTTTAGAAGACATTCCATAGAATTTCATTTCTGAATCATTGCAGAAGATTGTAAAGAAAGAGATTGCCACCAATCACTTATAGCTCAGAGAATTTTGTTTCATTTTAAACAACCAGCAGTAAAACAACAATCTACTCTCACGGAGTTTATCAGGTTTTTCTAAAAAGGGTTCAATCCAGTTTACTTGGAAGCAGATTCGGTTAACTACATTCAACGTCCTGAGTGTTAGATGTTTGTTTTTCCTCGTAACTCGTCGTCGAGTCAATTCTTAAACATAAAACAAGCATAAATAACAACAGAAGCAAGAATGTCCGAGCAATTTTTCACCAGAAACTTTGTTACTAAAGAATAGGTTACTTGATGTTAAAAATCGATTCAAAAAACAAAGAAATAGGCAACATAAGAGTTCTTGAGATTACTTGAAAGAAACTTTTACTCCAGGCACAACCGTTATTTAGGACCCTACACGGCAATAAAATGCTACGAATGTGAGCGTATTGGTCAAATAACACTAAAAGGATTGAATGGAAGAAAGAAAAAGAAGAAAAAAGACAAAGAAAAAAAATTCCAGACTTTTCTTGAGTGAGAACTCTTAAGTCTAAGCATAAAAGTTCAAAGTGATGAAAAAGGTGGTAAAGATCCAATAGTTAAACCCCCTTTCCGGGGGATAAAAGTCACCCCAGGTATATAGTTGACTCCCTGGCCTTAAATGCGGATGCTCAGAACATAAAATTTAATGCCACAACAGAAGGTAATGAAGCCTTCATTGAATCTGAAAATTGAGTTCCAACTTCACGGTACATGAAATTAGAATTTTAGAGCTCTAAATGAATGAATAAAAGAACCAGACAAAACGCCTATCAAGACAAGCTCCAAACCGATTAAAGCTGATGATGTAATTGGGTGATTTCATAAACTGTCAACGAATGCTCCCAAAATAATTAGAAGAATCGCGTTTTTATGACGCTTAAAGCATTAAAATATCTAGTACGACGTTAAGCGCGTTTAATACTTCTACGATTAAAATTTTAAAAATTCCCTGTGTCAGAGAGAGTCATAAAATAAGAAGAAAAGCAATTGTTTCCAGCGCAGTTTATTAGTATCATGGCACGTAAAAACAAATTTGGAACAATACGAATCTGACAAAATCATGAGCAATGGTAATGTGAAGAGTCCATGAGAGGACATATTTTATTTCCTGTAGGAGATATTAAATAACTTCATGCTATCACAAATTATTTTTCAAAAAGAAAATTAAAATAATTTGATTTTCAAGATGAAATGCTGAGCATTTCAAAGCGGAAAAATCCATCAGAATTTTTAGCCCGGGATTATATAGATTATTAAAAATTGTTATGAAACTGCTTTTAATAAAAATGAATTGCATCAGATGAAGAAATAATTTGTTGAATATTGGAAGCAAATGTTTGTGCTACAACTGGTGTTAAAATATATATATATAAATTCCCAAACCACTAACAATCGAACCAGAAAATTTTAAGAAGATACTTCATAAATTTAGGGGTTCAGCCTCAAGTAGGGTCAAGTACATTAGTTTCAAGATCAAGAAAGTCTTATAGCAGTTCTGTATTTTCAATTTAAAAAAAAATCTTTAAAAAAACCCGTCTTGATTGAAAATGATTACGCTTAATTTTAATCATTTAGCATGAAATTTTTGCTATAACTAGCATCCGGGGAATTTTGAATCATGTAGCAGAGTTTAAGAAGCTACGCTTTAAAGTAAATTTTTGAAGAGATTCCTGATAAAACTTTTTTGCAATTACATTAACATTTTTTATAACTAATAGAACGTAAAATTGGAGTAATTGGACGCCACAATTACTGAAAGAAGTAACAACAAAACTAATCAATTTATCATTGAGCGGATAAAAACCTAGCAAAATAGACTAACGATAAACAAAGTATTTGCCAACATAAAAGTAAAACTACTTTAACATTATCTCATCACATTTTTTTCATGTGTCAAGGGAGCGACTATTTGACATAGATGAACGAATTCGGTGATAGAAACAAAAGTGGAACCGAAAACAAGCGACGCATCAAAACCTTATTTGTTGAAATGAAATGGCACTGGGGGCAGGCACAAATACAACAAATAACACAAAAAACATGAGAGGAAGACATTCAAACGGGTGCCTATAGTGGTGGCAATTGTTTCTTAGAAGGATGAGGGTGGCGTAGGTGGGGAGAAAAATGCAACAACAAAGTAACAAAAAACTGCAAGAAGGGCAGAGCAATCAGTCACCTAGTGTAGGGCAATGCTGGCCCCGGATTGGCCATCCATCAAAACACACGCAACACTTCGCGAAAACGTTTTTCTTCTGTTATTGGCATTTTGATCTGGACTTCACCTTCAAAAGTAATGAAAAGATGAAAATAATGAAAAAAAAGTTAGAAAGGGGGAGGATACTACAGAGAGGGGTTGATTTATGTTTCCTCGGAATGATCGACAACAACAGGATTCAGCGTAAAAGGACCGCCCATAAATTATGTTCCACTACTTGCGATTCGATTTGGTCGATCTTCTCTCTTTGCATTGGCGATCGCGGGATATTTTTTCTCCCCTCTGCCTCTAATATTTCCGTCAAATGTTTCTTTGAAGTCATTCCGTCAAAAAGAATGACGCAAGAGAAAAAAGAGAAGAAAAGGCCTTTCTCTAGTTCCGGAATGGTTTTCGATAGAAGGGCTCTGTGGTTCTTTGTTGGGGAAACGGTTTGAATGTGCCCACACCACCACAAAAGTGGTATCGGAATGGGGTGAATCTGACTTTCTTGTTCATAATCGCCTGAATATAGATTAGTGCACTATGGTCAGTTGCATAAATTGATTTGCATCACAATTTTTAAAATTTATTACACTTCCTCTTTATTTCCGGATAGGTTTTTTCCTTAACGCTCTGAATATTAATAAGGGGTAGTTTTGAATCCATCCAGACATTTTACATTAATTTTAATATGTGTTTAAAAAAATCCACATTAAAATATTTTTAGGACTTTTCTAATAATTCCCTCTTTTATAATTTTGTCCCTTGCAGAATTTTTTTTCTTTCCTTTTGCATATGTGTGTGCATAGGGGAAGGTACAAAAGAGGGGTCATGGAGATTATAATACCTTCTCAAAACTCAGATAATATTTTGCAATCTGGAAGAAATATTGCCGTGGGATTGATTGCATTTGAAAATGTTTGGGTTGTCAACGACTGTTTCATAAAAAAACAAAACAAAAAAAAAAAAAAACTGAAACCGGTAAGGTAAAAGAATTAAATAAATTGGTTTATTTTATGATTCATCATTGTGTAGCATTATATATCTTCTTTTAAATATAATATTTACATCATTGGGGACTTTCGTATAAAGTCGCTATTAGGAAGGTCAGATGTATTACATTCTACACAGTCAAGTCAAGAGGTCGTGTCTGTAAAAGAGTAGCATATTTACAATCGAAGAAGTTGATCTGTACTCTCTCTCTTCCTTTAAATATATAGTCCCTTCAGATAATATTTGATGCTTGAAGTTTGGGGTAAGTTTAAAATTGGTGGTTGGTAATCAGGAAAGATCTGAATAACGATTTCAACTAATATTTCATTTTATTTCCTACATAATAAATTACCCATAATGTGAAAATAATAGCTATAAATCTGCATTTAAAATAAAGTCATAATACATATAACGGCACATTTAATCTATAACTCCCTCTTCTTAACAGATCTGGTGGATTCACTAGACCTTCGAGGCTCCTTCAAGGCTCCATGTTCTTGAACTGTACACCCTCTAAATTGTAACCCTGTAAAAGTCGTACTGCCAGGATCATTGTTTGTGTACGGTTGTCAGAGAGATGGATGAACTGTAGGTATTATTACCACTGCTAAAATTATTTTGACCCAATGCTTTTTTTATAATTTTATTTTGCTAGCATTTCAGTGTTACTTTAATTATTCATAAAATGGTGGAGATTATACTTTGTTCTTTGTAATAAACGCTGATTATGAGTTTTATATCTGTATTTTTATGTTTTGATAAGTTATAAATATTTATGGGTTCAAAAACGACCCAATTTTAGGCAAAAACGTAAAAGTTTTAATCTTAGTACTTACTCCCAGGATTATACTGCAATATCTTCTTAAAAATACTGTCATGATGCCAAATTAGGAATCAAATACGAAACTAAAATCAAATAATGATAAATAAAATATTTAGGAGTGGAAAAATAAAAATTAATTCATTAGAAATTTTTAATATTTGTTTCAAATAAAAAATAACTTTAAAAAGAAAAAAGCGCTTAGGAAGAATTGGTACATAAAATTAAATAAGGTCTGCTTACACAACAAGCTTGCAAATTTTGTATGAAAGCAAAATGTTGGGAAAAAATTGATTCAGAAAATAAAACTTTTCCTTGAAAATATCAGAATTTAAAATTTAAAATAAACGAATTGTAGAGACCAAATCAACAGTTTTTCCTTGAAATTTATTTTATAAATAAATTGTAAAGGCTTTGAGCAGGTTTTTAATATCCATAACCGATAGAATAAGAGTTGTGCAATGAGTCAACCAAAAAAAGTCATTTTTACAGGTTAAAACAATCCTTTATTCTAACCATGAATATGAAGATTCCATGCCTCTCTGGAATATTCTAAATTTATCTATTTATTTTTTATTTAGGTTTATACGAAAACCTGACATAAACATACCTTAGTTCTCATTTAGACTGGAAAGTAATAAAGGGTTCGAATGATATACGGTATACCAATAGAATAAAATAATTAATTAAATGTATTCTTTTGGTTCAAACTCCATCAATTAGATCAAACTTGGATAAAACCATGTTCAGCAATGCATGTGTGATCCACATTTCTTGTGTTAACTGTTGATGGAAATATTTAAGCACCAAGTGGAATTAAATATTAATTCTTTGAAAATAAAGAATATCACCATATTTCTACGTAGAGTTCGAACAAGCAAGACAATAAAATAAAATAAAATGGAAACGAGATATGGGAGATATTTTAATCCCTAATTCCAAGATTCTACCTTTTATAACCAAATATTTAAATTTAAAGTTTTAAATAGACTTTCCGGTTCTAAATTAAAAGAAAGAAACACGAAAATATTAATAGCCTAACAAAACATTTCAAATGAGTCGCAAAAATTTTAAGCTCTTGAATCAGTTTGATATATATTTAGTTAACTATTTATTTTATTGATTAGCTTAAAACTGGTGATATTTCTAACTAAAGATCTTATCATTTCCAGCAAAAAATTTAAAATTTAAATTAACCTGTTAATTCATTAAATTAGTAGAAAGTAATCTGCAGAATTCTAAAAATATAAAGAATAAAGTCTATAACATCCGAATAAATGATAATCCGTTTTGTTTTTGGAATTTTTAGTTTTACATTTGGCAGCTCTTTTAGAATCAATTTAAGCATTAAATTAAATAGATCGGGGTTTTTTTTTTTTTTTTTTTTTTGAATTTTTTTTTAAAAGAATTAGTATTATATTTTAAATAAATTTTTTTTTTTTTTTTTTTTTTTTTTTTTTTTGGAATTGTTTATGAAAAGACAGTGTAATTGATTATTCTTCCACTTAGAATTTAGAATTAAGTCTTCCGCGAAATTAGAATTCCGACTAGAATTAACTGACATAAAACCCATAAAATAATAAACATTAGGAAGATTAACGCACGCTAAACACTTATAACAAACAAACAATTTAACGGCTCATAAAATCGTTATAATTCTGCGAATATTTTGTTTTTAATCATTTTGCTTAAACGCTCGTTGACTGACATATTATAGATCTCAAATTCCACTATAAACATATATATTTCTATTAAATAATTCCCAGTATCGTCCCAGTGGACTTATTGCTCCGATTAGAAATGAATAACACATTACCCAGAAAAGCTTAAAACTTTTGAGAATTGAAAAAATCATATAACATTGAATTATTTTGCTTTGCTGCTAATTGTTTATCATACACACGATAAGAAGATTACGACTTTTAATAATTATTTACTGGAATGTCACATCAACCAGCTCTCTTGCCTATAATACATAGGAAAGATCGAAATATTTGAAAAATTAAAACGATTTTATATCTTTAAATTATTCTGTTCTGCAGCTGGTTACTTGTTTTGTTATACGGCCAACCTATAAAAACATTAAAGCTTTTATTTAATCATTTGCCGCATGTAACATTGGTCAGTTTACTCTTCATTAAAAATTGGCATTAACACATTACTTAGAAAAGTTTAAAGAACTCTAAATATTTTAAATCTTAGAATTAGTTTGCTCTGATAGCTGGATAATTGTTTTTTTTATAAGACAAACCTATGAAAACATTGAAGCTTTTATTTAATCATTTGCCACATGTTACATTGGTCAGTTTCTCCTTCATTCAAAATTGGCGTTAAGAAAATTTAAAGATTTATAATAATTTTAAATCTTTGAATTAATTTGCTCTACAGCTACTTAATTGTTTTGCTATAAGACGAACCTAAGAATACATCGACGCTTTTACTATATCACTTTGCCGCAAGTTACATTGATCGGTTTCACCTACAACCAGAATTGGCATAAACACATCACATAGATAAGCCTAAAGAGTTACTAAGATTTTAAATAAATGAATTGGTTTGTTCAACAGATAGTTAACTGTTTTGTTATAAGGCAAACCTATGAAAATATCAACGCCTTTATTATATCGGTTGCCGCATATTACATTGATCGGCTTCTCCCACATTCAGAATTGACATAAACACATTACTTAGAAAAGATTTAAAATTTATAATGTTAAATCTTTGAACTAGTTTGCTCTAGTTTGAACTAGTCTGCTAGTTTTATTATACAGTTAGCGGATGAAGAGATTGGAGCTTTTATTAAATAGTTCATGGCTTGTCACTTCAATCAATTTCGTTTCCGTTTAGAACTGACATAAAACATTAAAGCAATAAAAAAAAATATGACATGATTAGTGCACCATAAAAAACATTACCTAGCTTTTTAGCTGAAACAAAAAGGGATTTGTGTCAGCTGGGGAAAACTGAATTCTGAGGCTTGACAGAGCAAATCGTCCAATCACATGGTGAAAATGAAACAGTCCTCTAAATGCCGCTTCAACAGCACCACTTTCATTCACGGAAGTACTGGAGGAGTTTTTGAGAGTTTCTGAGGAAAAAATGAACATGCAATAACCAAAAATAAAAGATTATAAAAACAGGGGCAAAATAATAAAATAACAACATAAAGTAACAAAACAATAAAATAACAACAAAAAGTAACAAAATAATGAAATAACAACAAAAAGTAATAAAACAATAAAATAACAACAAAAAGTGACAAAATAATAACAGAATAGAACAGAAAAATAAGAACAGAACTTCAATAAGATGTTAATGTTTGATTTTCAATTAAAAAAAATATCATGCTGAATATACAAAATAAAACAATATTTTGCTACTAAATATAAATAAATGGGAAAAAATAATCCTCATTAATGGTTCTTTTTAATTCCATGTGTCGAACGTATTGCACGAATTTTTTAAAGAATAGCAAAAAATAAAATTGCAAGTGTGTACGCGCTATATTAGTTTTTTTTTTTTTTTTAATTTTTGGAAAATTTTCAAATAAGCCTAACTGATCATTTGATGTTTAATCCTGTGTTCGGAAACGAAATGTTTATTTTTCAATTTTTTTAAAATTTTATTACATAAAAAAAATTATAATTTTCAAATTTAAAAAAAAAAAACTCTTCTAGTGAAAAACAACCAGAGTGAAGACATAATAATGGGTAGAAAGAAGTGATAGCACATCCTCTTATTTATTTATATTTAAATTTAAGTTGAAGTTATAATTAAAATTTATCAACATCATTAACAATCTGATATTAATTTCCTGATGACTACCAAATACCTCAGAAAAAATCAACTTATATTAAAGGATTTTGCCTCAATTATCTACTAATTATTCATTTATTCTTTAAGCAGTGATGATTTTTTATAGTTCTTCTAAGTAAGAACTTAAATATATAAAATAAGAAAATTATAATTAAGATTAAATCATTTTAATTGGATAATAACAATATTTAAAATCAGATTATAATTTCCAGAACTTTTGTTGAAACCCCAACTTAAGTGATTAGATTCTTAAACAATTTTACAACTAATATCAGGCGATTATTTGAGCATTGAGGTTCTTGACAGCTCTCAATTTAAAAGAAACACATGAAAAGATTATTAATATAATGAAATCGCTTGAATTAGATTTAAAAAAATTACCAGATTAAAAAGATTACAATAATACAAAACGCAATGATGAGATAGCCCCCCTTTCAGGGATCACTATAAAAGGTTACCTAAATAGGTACTTGCTGTCTACAATCAATCAAATCAATGCATGGCTTAGATTCCAGGTCCTCGAGTACAAGAGAGGAATATGGAAGTAATAAATTAAAAATGATCGTATAAATTATTCATGACTTTAGATTGGTCACAAAGTGATTTCGGCTGCCTATGTCTGCGGAAGCAAAATATTAGACGAATCACCGATGGCCAGATCATTACGTTCCAATATCCCATTTCGCCCCACCCCCCTCCCGTCTCTTTTCACAATATGGAAAGTAATCTATTGTTCAGGTCCGATCATTTCTGAAACGTATCAGACGAGAAAAAAGGATTACCGGAATCGTAATCTTCATCACTGACTACTGGTGCGTCGTTTAACGTCGTCATATCAGGCTACTAAAGCCATCTGTATAAGCATCAAAAGTAGATAAGAAATTGAAGTGCTTTCAGGAGGATGTTGCAGCACAACAACAAAGAAAGAGGGAAAAAAAAAGAAAAAAAAAAAGAAAGGAAACATTCAGAAGAAAAAAAAAAAAAAAAGGAAGAAACTGTTCGAGGCGGGAAATAAACTCAATATAATTGATTTATGAGCCTTCCGAGAATGTTCAAGTGAAACCTAAATAGTATAACTGTGCCGTTGTGACAAATTTCAATATCTCTAATGAGAATATGTATTGTTTTTATATCGAATAAACGCAATATTTACACAACTCGAACTTTACTTATATCAATTTATAAATTATAAACAGTCCTCCGGGAATATTCAAGTCAAATTTAAACAGTATAATTGCACAATAGTGAAAAATCTCGAATATTTCTGCCGAGAATATGTATTGTTTGAATATCAAATAAACATAAAAGTTACACAACTCGAACTTTATATAATCTATTTATAAATTATAAACATCGAGAATATTCAAGTCAAATGTAAACAGTATAATTGTGCCGTCGGGAAAAATTTTAACACTTCTGGTGAAAATAGGTATTGCTTTTATATCAAATAAACATAAAAGTTGCACAACTAGAACTTTATTTATATCTATTTATAAATTATAAACAGTCTTCCGGGAATATTCAAGTCAAATTTAAACAGTAAAATTGCGCCGTCGTGAAAATTCTAAAACTTTCTGGTAAAAATATATATTGTTTTTATACCAAACAAACATAAAACTTACACAACTCGAACTTAACATGTATCAATTTATTTAATTTATGTAAACATTTTGGTGGAAACAACATTCTCAAGAATTTGTATCAAACAAATACAAGGATAAGAGATATGAAAATTAATTTTCTAGAAATAAAACGGAATAATCAAATTAAATTTACGTCATTGCAATACTGTTTGCACAAATATTGAGAAAACACACACACCAGCGTTTGGTTAAAAACATGCTTTTGAAATACAAACGCACAAAACAAATGAAATATATCAATTCATTTTATTTTACTGCTGATTTACTCTTTGTTCCCCTTGAGTTAAATCTTGCTGCTGTGCATTTATTTTTAAATTCCTTTCTAATTCTCATTTTTACAATATCTATTCTTTGTACGGCGATTTTTTGTTGAAAGGAAGTTACGCATAATGAAAACTGAATTATACAAGCACTTTATTTGACGACGTATCGTAACGCAGGTATAAAATGATAACAGAGAAACTGCATATGAATTGGAAGAAGGGGAAAAAAAGAGACTAGTTGTTAATGTAAGGACCTAAAAAATGAAACCGTATTATTTACGTATCTGCTTAATATTCTACAATCTGATTTTTACCTTCTCGTATTGCTATTTAATTTAACACTATTTATTTCATTTCATAAGAGAAGAGTAATATAAAATATCAGTTATAAGATTTTTAAAAAAAATGTTTCCAATAAAAATAGTGGGTTTAGAAGGAAAAGTTCCGGTTCATGAAACTTAGGAATAAAATAATTTTTCTCTCATTTACAATACAAAACTAATAATAGAGGTTTTGAAAAAAATATTTATTTGACAAAAAGCAATCTCTCTTTGAAATATAATTAAAAATCAATTCCAATTTTACAGTTTAATTTACTTTGAAGTTCAAAAGAAAACTGTTTTATAAGTGAATAGTTTTCTTCTTGAAAATGATGAAAGCGGAAATGATTTGTGAAAGTTCCGTAGTAGTTATTAAAAAAACTAATTTGAAATATAATATCTTTCACAAGTTTTTAAAAAAATTATTTTTTGTCTTGTAATAGCTTTTTTAAAAAAATTCATGACTAATGCAATCTGAAATCTTCTTATCATTTTTCTCCCTAAACGTTGAAATAATAATAATAGAATAGTCATACTAAATATCTTTCAACTATTATGTTAAGTAAGAAAGTGCTGCGCTTTTTAAACCTATGTCAAAACAGAAGATAAAAATAACATAGATAAAAGGAAAGAAAATGAAAATATTCAAGAGTCAGTTATAATTTTAATTCGTAAATTTTTCAGATTTTTTTTTTTTTGAAAAATGTGTAGTTATCAGCGGATTTATAGATTACTTTAGAGAAAAGTGATATGTGAACTTTTAAACTTTTATTTCACCAAAAATTTGCTTTAATGAAGCTTCTGTTTTAAACACAGTTGATATTTAGTTAGCTAAATTAGATGCCATAATTAGAAAAATTCTTAAAATACAAAAAAAAACTTGGCGGACTTGAACAATTTAACCAGGAATTCATCCACTATTACAATTAATTCGCTGTTGCCATGAAAATTCTATTAAAATGATGATAATGTACCTAAAATTAATCGGCTTTATTTAAGGTATATCGTAATCAGAATAGTGAACCATAAAACATTAATCTGTGTTTTAATTCTGCATTGTTATCAAATTTTTCGAATGAACTATCATTGCTAACAACTGAATATCAGCGGTGATTAAACATCTCAAAGAAATATAAGCCACGAAATTACCACGCTTAAACATACTACATGTAAACACAAACAGTCATAATTAGATTAATTCTTAAAATACAGCAAACTTGGCGGAATCGAACAGTTTAACCAGGAATTCATACACAATTCCAATTTATTCGCTGTTGCCATGAAATTTCTATTAAAATGATGATAACATACCTAAAATAAATCGACTTTATTTTAGGTATATCGAAGTCAGAATAGTGAACCATAAAACATTAATTTGTATTTTAATTCTGCATTGTTATTGAATTATTCGAATGAACTATCATTGCTAAAACTGAATATCAACGATGACTAAACATCTTAAAGATATATAACGCACCAAAATTACCACCCTTAAACGTACTACATGTAAACACAAACAGGTGCAGTTAATAATACCCCAGAAACCTACCAGGAATACAAAACGGTACCAGAAATAAGACAAGATAGCATGGAAACTTTCTGAAGCAAAAGTTTAGCCAAATCAAATTGGCTGCCAACCCATCGTTACATATGCCTGAAGAAACTCTTTCCGTTTTCATCGTATTTGCATAAAGGGTGAGAGTTCAGCAAGAATAGCCCCTTCGGCAAATATCTCCATCTGTCTGCTTCCCATCTACATATGGAGAGAATCTAAACCAGTGAATCGCAATTAATGCTCATTGCGAGTAATTTAGTGCTACGGGGAATAAAGACGAGGTAGCACCACTTGGCCATCTGTTAGCAATCGATGCAGTTAGTTAGATAGCTTAGATGGATTAGTGACATCAAAACTATCAAAGTAAGGGATACAAGCTTTAAAATGAGGGAAAGAGATTTTGCGTTTAAAGTGGATGTAGGTTACTTATACATCAGAGAGTGAAAAAAATTTGCTTTGGAATAAAACATATGTTTGGGACCTTAAATTATATGTATCGAATTAATGTAATAGTCGCATTTAACACACACACACACACACACACACAAAAAAAAAAAGAAGACGAAGAAATTATAATAACGTAGCCAGTGACTGAAAATTTTGAATTACAAATTAAATTTCTATTTTTAATGTTTTTTTAATAATTTGATCATATTTATCAGCAATTTCGTTCATGCAATTTTTTTTTAAAGGCAATACTGGTAACCGATAATCCGATGCTGCCGTGGTCGGATTAAAGACAGTATGCTATACCTGAAACAGAATAATTCATTTTACTTTTTATCATAATTTTGTGATCAAGCCTAGAACATTCCACACTCGTTAAACTACAAAAGAAACTTTCCGCTTCAAAATCGATGAGAAAAATTTAACCAAGTTTTTCTGCAAACAGAAAAAAGCAAATGTATATTTTAAGGGGGGGGGAATCTACAGTAGATAAATTATATATATATATATAGCCCCTATATATATATATATATATATATATATATATATATATATATATATAT
>JAPMOQ010019132.1:1546651-1563551 GCA_026543055.1 Argiope trifasciata
TATATATATATATATATATATATATATATATATATATATATATATATTATCAGTGTAATTAACAATTTTTTTGAAAAACAAATGCACGTTTTCTTTCGAAGCGGATGAAAATTTGAACCGAATTCCACGAATTCTGAAAGCGAAACTGGTGAAAACACTGATGAATGTCTCACCATATTGCTACGTTATCTGCTTCCACTCGAATGATTTGAAATCAGAGAAATCGAAATAAAGAAACGGCACACATCGATTCTGAGGTAGATGCATCGCAATCTACAGTTTACACCTAAAGATAGGAATTGATTTTTTATTATGCAGATTGACGTTTAACATCTTATTAACTATTTTATAACAATCAAATGATACGTGGAACTAAAAGAATTAAAATATTTAGTGTGTTTTTATCAGTATACTAAAAAGGAAATTTTTTTATCAGATATTTGGAGGTCGAATTCAAAACTGCTTAAGACTGAAGTAAGTGAGAAGTCTATGAAAAATGTATATACTATCTTTACAAACGCGAACGAAGTTAAATTCAATTCAGTTTAGTTATATTAACGTCCCGTTTTATCAAGCAACACATAATTTTGAACCTCGATCAGATGGCGAGACTAACAGCTGGGCTGGCACCTCCCTCTTCACACCAGAGGAGGACGTTTGGTCCGGACCCGATTACACGATGGTTCTTCGATAGAACTGGGTCTCGAACCTAAAACCCACGAACGAAGTCAAATAAAAGTGCGTGAAAAATTTACTTATTAGTAATAGAGTTATAATTTACTTATTAGCAATAGATGAATATAGTTATTTGTGTAATCGGTTGGTATTTTCTAATTTATTTTACAAAAAGAAAAAATCCCAATCTAATAGGAGAATGGTAGTTAGACTTCTTATTAACATCTTCGCATGCAATGACGTGTCTGACACGTCCAATCAATTACTGAAATACTGAACTTTTAATTTTAATCTGCAATGAAGTGAAAATATTCATTAATTTAAAATGCACAAAAAGCCAAATACCCTTTATATTGTTATTAGAATGAAATAATAATAAATGACCCAAATAGGATGTGCCATCTAATTAGGAAGTTAAATTTGAACGTCTGTAAATACAGAATTTGTAAAGTTGTGAGAAAATGATCAGTATGATGTATTTCGTTTATTTTCCTTTCCTAACTATATCTGCAATACCTCGACTGTCGAGATATGGTGGCTGGGAATCAGATGTCTACTTTGATAAAGCAGCAGATGTTAGTATAGTCGTATTTATTACAACCCTGCAATTTCGTCGTTACTAATTCTCCATTTCACACTTACCTTATTTTTTCAGGATATGAACTAGTCGGTTTGCGGTTGAAGGTCAGCCGGTTTTTCCTGAAAGCGAAAGAATATATTGTTTGCGCATGTAAAAAATTTACGACAAACAAATAACTCAAAGATTTTTTTACTTGCAACAGTTTTTTACGAGCACAGACACAAAAAAGTAGTATCAATTTGATGCATTGATTATTAATCAACATGCCTCTCAAACAGGTTAAAAAACAAAACACCAAAACACAGAAAAATTTTAAGCAGCAACAACAGCACAGAATAAAAATGCTCACAACATATAGAATACTGATCCATATAAGAAACATGCAGCAAAATGCAGGAATCACATTCACAGAACCCACGCAACACATATTCGTTAAAGCGATAAAAATCTGCCTTCAAATTCAACGTGGAAAAGTAATCACAGATGAAAACTGAAGTGAAATATGAAACTGCCTTTTCTTGAAACGAATTTTCAACGGTGTCACCCTTTTGAATTTCACACATAACTAACTGGTAGTGTTCACAGCGAAAACAGCAATTCAGGCAGGCTTTTAAGATGACCGATCAGGCAAACAGTATCATTCAGTAAACACCTCACTCTGTTGATTTAGCTACTTCTCTGATAAGGTATCAAAACATTCCTGAGTTCGTAATTATTTGATATCAAATGCTTCAGTCGAAACGGGAGAAGGAAATCAAGGTGTCCAATTTCTGCGAACATGTGTTATAAATAACTTAATTTAAGAATTGTTCGGGAATATTTTCAAAAGAATTGTATGCGCTTTAACTGGCACTGAGAGCTCCATATTTGGTATAAATATTTTTAGCAATTTTGCAAGAATAGCTGGTTCAGTAAGTTATTTGAAAAAACTATAAAACAAGTATGTTTATTTCAGTTTCTTTCATGTTCTAACTCTTAAAAATTATTTTAGAGATCGCCGAAAAAAATTATTTTTTCTATAAAATTTATTCTTTTTGAAATGAAACAGATGAAAGATAAATGTCTTTTTTTTAAAATTGAATGTGTTAAGTCTAGATTCGCACAGCTTTAAAATTTATTTCGCTTTAATTTCAGATAACTGATTCACAAGTTTTTTTATGGGAATTTTTCAAGAAGTAGAAAAAAATATGTTATGAAAAACAGTGTTAGAAACAACTTATTTTAAAGTTTTAATGTATCTTTAATTTTTGGAATTACTCACTTCTCGGAAACGAAAAAGTGTAAAAATATTATTTCGCGGAAATTTTATTGAAAGATAAAAATGTATTTAACTTGCTAATTATAAAGACAAATATTTCATTTCTGAAAATATTTTATTTAAAGAAATTCTGAGAAATATCAGTAACCATATTAAAGTCATAAAACAGGCGCTTAAATTCCAAAAAAAAAAATAGCACCTATCATTAAAAAACTTGTAAAAACTGTGATAAATTCATATGAAAAGCGCAATAAGAACTTTTTAAATTTGTTTTTGCAAGTGCAATATGACGGCAATAAAGTATACAACCCCCCCCCCCCATTTTTTTAAAGGGAAAAAAGTAGTTAGTAGTTCATCACTTTTAAGATTTTCAATTAATTTAAAATCTAATCTTTTTAACACACTTTAAAACTTGTTTTTCTTCAGAAATCTAAGAATTTTTTTTAAACCGGAATCAATTTATAGACTTTTTAAACATTGCTTGCAAGGAGTTAAACAAAGTACTGTTTAAAGAAAAGTATTAACAATAGTTTTAGTTTTCGAAGCCAGTTTGAAAGATGTGAAAGCAAACAAAAACAGCTTAGTAAAAAAAAAAACGTTTTATCAATTTAGAGAAAAATATATGAATTACAAATATGCTTAAGAATTATCGTGAACACAGTCAAAAAACATATTGATCAGAATCAAAGTTCGCTAAAGGCTATAAGAACAGTAACATATTTAAAGTTGAAACTTAATCGTGGGTATATTATTAATGCAAGCACGATAAAAAGATAGTAATGATTTTTTTTTTTTTTTTTTTTTTTTTGCAAAAATTTTAAGTTACGTCGGAAATTATGCTATTAAGACTTTCAATGCCACCGACGATATAGCTCGTCTTTTAGATACTTCCCATTACAGGTTTCTATGGGCTAAAATTGGTCTCTTATGCCAGTTTAGAGATGTTTATAGACATATATTAGGAAGTTCAACCATTCTAAACTGGCATAAAAGACAAAAATCTGTGATTGGAAGTATCTGAAAGACGATATAACATAATACATATGCACCTGGATCCGATCTCCGTTTCCATTCTGTATTGAAAATGCAATATCCATATTATAGTAATGTATGACTAAAACATGTCATTGCCTGTTTTAATGATATCAGCAGTTTGGGTTTATGATATCCACACAAATCCAATTACCATTCGTGGATAAAACAAACGCCCAATATTTTATCGCTATGTATATCATCCAAATACAAAAAAAAAAAAAAAAAAAAAAAAAAAATCGTATGAAAAATAGCCTGTCTCGATAATTCGAAAAAGTACAACTAATTGGTGTTATTTTAAACCCTCTCCTATATAAAAAACAAAGAACGATATAGAAAAAGAAAATCGACATTTCCTACCAAGTTGGAAAAGAAAGCTCAAAAAGAAGATACATAGCAACAGAAATTGACATTTCAAGCAGGTAAACAAACTGAAGGGGAAAAAAAGAAGATAGTCTGGGGGGGGGAGAAAAAGAGAAAGAAACACGTGCATGCGAATCAAATGAGAAGGCGCATTTGAAGAGAGGTTGGGGATAAGTATGCCACTGTGAGCACATAGAAAGGACATAGCAGGGCGTTTCTTCGCTACAGACTAAAAAGCCATGCATATTTTTCGAACGCAACCGTAAAACGCGAGGTAGAAAACAACTACAAAAATAAATAAATAAATAAAAATAAAGCAAAAAGGCGAAAGGAGAAAAAAAAATCAAGAAGATAGTAGCAGGAGCGAAAAAAATCTCTAGAGCAATGAGAAGCAGGAGGCGTAGAGATTAAATGGTCGCTGGTTGAGATGAGGCTGAATTTATACAGATGTCTTTAAGAAAGAATTGTCCATTGCTTCGCAAGATATCGGTACGGTGTAGGGTGCTCCGGAGTGGGTAGGGGGTGGTGGGAAGAAAGGAATAAAAAAGAATGGACCCCAAAAGATGAGATGAAACCGATGGACGAGTCTGGGGCTTCTGTTTCAAGCTTCGGGAAGCCTGTCGCGTGGGCTGGGTATAAATCACGCAGAAGACGGAAACACTTGAGACACACTTCGCACGCGGTATCAGGAGAATCAGGAAAGGGAAAAAATTGACTTGTTCTTGTACATGGGAGGAGAGGGAAAAAAGAAAAGAAAAGAAAAAAACTTTTGAAATGAAAGGCTTTTCAGTTTCCCACTTTTATCTCCAGGCACGAGTAGCTAACATTTTTATGTTGCTTTTTACTTCACTTCGTGATCCTGAAAATGAGATCTGGTCTTCTTAAAGTAGACATTTTTTAAACCTATTTGAGCTTCTTAGCCGAAACACCCAAGAGAAGGGGGTTAAAGCAGAGACCCAGGCGGCAATATCAACATCCCGTACGTGACAAGACAGACGGTGGACTTCATTTGAAAGTGTCTGTATTTCAAACGTGACAGGCCCGAAATTGGAGATGGACACTGACACTGAAGATTTCAAGCTGGTCCCGCTTAAAAAATGTGTCAATTCTTCCTTAGCAGCAGCTTATGGATTAAGTTAAAGTAAGGAGAAAAAAAGCAAAAGAAGACGAAGACACTTTTTCGCTAGTCCAGCATAAAACGGGTAAAAAAAATCAATCAATTTAAAAAAAATGAAATTTCAAGAAAATGACAGTGGAATTCTCAACTCTCTGTCTCAACTCAGTTACAAGGAATAACGAATAGAGACTTCATACAAATAAATGTGGTCATATTTATTCTAATCATCAGCTGATTTAAAATAAAATACTTTTGGTAATTGTTTGTAATTAAAAATAATAACACTTTCTACTTCGAATATTTCTCTGCAGTAATAAAAGTAAATACTGGTGAGAAACAGATGATAAAGAAATTATCTTGGACTCCTATCAAATTTTTTGAGATGTAAAATTTTAGAAAGTAGGACGAGAACATTTTATGACATCAGCAAAAAACAGAGAAAAGCACTCAAGAAAGAAAGTAAGATCAGTATCCCACCATAGCAAGAGATAACAAATCTTTTCACATTCCTTATAATCGAAATTATTAGTATGGCAACTGTTGAACAGTTTTCCATTTCTGGTTTGAAATAAGGCAAATTAACGGAAAAGCTTAGCACAAATATTCCATTTCTGGTTTAGAAATAAAGCAAGTAAACGGAAAAGCTTAGCACTAATATGAACATCCAAAACCTAACAAGACAGCGGGGAGCTTCAAGTTAAAATGCCTTCTCTCCAAATGGAACTTGTCATAATTGGGTACACTGGCTGAATATTTTAAGACGGGGATCTTTACAAGAAATAGCGAGTAACTTTCAAACTGATTTCTCGAAAATTGTTAAGACCAGTTTTAGTGGAAATATCTTTCAATTCCAATTCGCAAGCCTCACAACATATTTGTTAAATTATAGTTTCGCACCTTTTAGTTTTCTATTTCTAAACCAAGCGCGGCATAATAAATCATCTAACTCTACAATAAAGTGAAGATGTCATTTTACAGTTTAAGCGCCTTAAATTCCAATTTGCAAGAATGTTAGGCCAAGTAAAATGCCAATCTCGACATTTTAAAAGATAAATTGAGGACTATTAAAGCTAGATTCTGAGAAATGCAAGCTGAACAAATTTCAGAAAGAATTGTTATGAATGGATAAATTCAAACTATTTTTAAACCAGTATGTTCAATTTATGCTAATTATATTAATATCTCCTTTAGAAGCTACATTAAAACAACTTTGGGTTCTGCGTTAAGCCGATTTAATTTAGTTTAGTTTAGTTATATTAACATCCCGTTTTGAAGCAACGCTAGAGCTATTTGGGGACGGACCTCGTCATTTTGAACAGTGGCCAGATGACAAGGACGACACCTGAGCTGCCCCCCCCTCCAAACATCCACACCATACCAACGGGAGAACGTTTGGCCCCGGCGGATTTAACGTGCACTAGACCCGCTTTTACGGCGGTTCTTCGGTGGAATCGGGCCTCGAACCTGTAAGGGGTTAAAAAGGGCAGGTTAAGGCTCGGTCCCGGATCGGAGAAACTACAGACGAGCCTCGCGTTCCCCCTTCGACCCCAAATACGTTTTTCTGGGCTCCTTTGATGCCTGAACATTTTACCGACAAATTTTCAGTAGAATCGACAGGCATCAAAGGAGTCCAGAAAACCGCAAGGGGGGAAACACATGGATCGCGTGACGAATGGGCAGGACTCGGCTTTAAGCAGTGGTTACCTGCACTCGTCTGTAGACAAGGCATGAGTTCCTCCTTCCATCCCTCTTGCAGTTTTCTGGGCTTCTTTGATGTATGAGTATATTACGGACACTTTGTCGGTAAAGTGCTCAGGCATCAAGGAGCCCAGTAAAACGCAAGAGGGGTCTGAAGGGGGAAAGCGTGCCACGTCTGAAGCTTCTCGGGTCGTGTAACCGCTGCTTTAGGCTTACCACCTAACCGGGACATATGCCTTGCACCCTAGGGGCCCTCCGTCAAGAAAGCAATGAAGGCCTTAATCCACATGGGCTGTCGCACCACACTGAGTTTTGTTTTTTAGTTAATATAATGAACACTATAGTAGTAGCTGACAATCCATTAAGAATGGGAGGGAAAAAGCGTTTATAAGTAGTTTTCCATTATACGAGCAGATTTTAACGTGATACCTAATATGGAAAATCTACAATTATTGCTAACAGGAAATAATTAATAAAAATATTGCAGATGAATGAAACGGACGCCGTTATTTTAATTCGGCAGTTAACAATAAGACAAGAAGAAAAATAAACAGCGGTAATGCAATTAAGACATAACATCATAAAACAATGAACGGTTTTGAGAACAAAACTTTAGTTATTACTCTAAAATAATGTTAAAATAAATCTTAACGTCCTCATTTACGAAGCAACAAAGAGGAAAAACGAAAGCGAAGTGAGTCTCATCGTGTTTATTAATAAGTCGAGCAATTTTATATGGGGGAAAAAATAAGACAATTTACGGATAAAAATTGGTACAACAGATTTGAAGGTTGGAAACATCAAATATAGAAAGTCGCACCAGTATAAATTTACATGAATTGGCTCGGTTTGGAGAAAAATGCATAAATTTGGAAATAAAAAAATATTTTTTTATTCTAAAAATAAATATTAAGAAGTAAATTCCAAAAGTGGTTCTTTTCGAATTTAATCATCTATGAAAGCAAAGTAAAGCTTAAAATGTTCAAAAACTCGGAAAAAAAAGAAAGAAAGAAAAGAAAGAAAAGAAAGATCAAGGGAAAAAAATAATTGCGCAATTTCGAAAGAACGGGCCGAATTTCGAGTTCATTACATAAAACAGTTCTTTATTAATATACAAAGGGATGGGCTGAGGGGGGGAAAAGCAAGGATTACCGCAGCAAAAATGTTGAACAAGTAGTTACTTGATTAAAAAATAAAAACGATATTTCTTTTGAAATAGGAAATAATTCACTTTGTTAGAAATGCCATCTGCCTTTGCTTATGCTTAGTAATCATTATGCTGACCCTCCTATCTACAGTCATTTCAGTTATAGAAAAGAGTGCATTTATTACTAAATGCATATAAAGATAATATTTTTTTTTAAATATTTAAAAATATTTATCGAATTTTTTCGTTTTATTTAAAGAAAAAGAACATCTGTCCAATGGAAAATAGGAAAACAATGAAAACGAAAGCCGTTCCATAATGATTAACAGCAATAAAGCATTTTAGATGGAAGTTATTAATATTACTAAAATAACCAATATAGCCAATATACAAAAAAAAAAAAAACTATTATATTCGCTGAAAATCGATTCGAAATGACAAAAAAATGCGTTTATACATTGTGTTCAATTATATATCATATTAAATATATTTGTATTATGATATATTCATATTTAATATGTCATAAAATAATAAAACAAATGCGTTGAAATTACTATCAAAAGAACACATGCACTGAAAACGAACATTATAGCATCGTATTTTTAATTAAATTAAGAAACGCAATTTATAATTAATACTTGAAATTAGTATGAACAGATATTACCCTAAAGACTTTTAAATTTTTTTTTATGAAAGAACTTTTCTATGAAGAAGAAAAAAAATAAGTACTTAAAAAATGATTTATATAGAAATAATTTACATACCCTAAATTCATAAGTTTCTCTTTAAATAAGGTATTCATGTATGTAGAAAATATATATTATAGAGGAATCGATCCTTTAGAACAGTAAAACATATACGCTTGAACACAAACACACCACGTTGGATTAGCCTCCACCATTACCTAAGCAAACGGAGTAAAGTGAATGACAATCCTGGTGACATCAAGGAGACGGAAAATAAGACTGGGTTCTAATGACCATCACCGGCTAAAGTACAATACCTTCTGTAGGAAGTGCATCCAGTCATGAAGGTAGAGGCAACTCGGTTATAAAGTCATACTCATAACTGAGGTGCAGTACCCAACTTAGCCTAATTGGGGCCAGGGGCAAAAAACTTCTATCCTCTTCCTTTGTTTCACTACTTTAGTTATGAAGAACCAAACTTGATGAAGATATTTATCCCATTCTGTTCAATTCTTTTAATTGGATTTGGGAGTCTGGAGCAACTGCTCTGGATACTCTTGTTTTAAGCTATGTTGAGAGGCTCTCGGATAGCGATACATATGTATACATGATATGTATACAGGGTGTCTTAAAAGCCAGCTTAGAATGTTCAAAGAGAGGTAAGAGAGAGAAAAAAAACTGCTATTTTTTACAACAGAGCATGAAGTTGTAAAAGCGATGAGTTTACCAAACGCAAAAGCCGAATACATTGTTTGGGTTTCACAAGTTTTAGAGCTAATACGGATAAATGAAAGACCAGAGAACTTAAGCAAAACTTGATTCTGAGTGTGAAGAAAACTATTTTTAGAACACGGACAGATGAAAATTATTTTAATTGCAGAATCGACCGAAACAACGGAATGTTGCAGGGGAAATAACAAATTATTCAGAATTCCTGACAAAAAGAACAAATAATACACTATTTTGGTACACAAAATTATTATCTAGTTAGTTTTAAAATAAGTATACAAAACATTTTAAAATCCAAATAATTATATATATATACCCTTCCCCCTTCTATCTGACATAAAAAAACAGGACGGTTTTGGTACAGATTTGGGGAAAGCATTTTAATTTGATATAATAATAGGGAAAACAGAATCCGAGAGACTTCGATTCTTAAACATTATAAAAAAGAGTAAAAAAAAAAAAAATCATTAAAACGTTGTACAAGAGGAAAAAAGCATTTCTTCGGTAAATAAATAATTCAATTAAATTTAAATATAAAAAGTATTTTCTCAAAGGGACCTTGAAACTACTAATGCTATTGGGGGAAAAAAAGTCAATACAGCAGAAGAGGAAAAGGGGGAAAGGAAAAAAAGAAGATCCAATAAACTCTCAGGGAAAAAAAAGGGACCGATATTTCGGTTCATTTAAACAAATCATTAAGGAATAAGAAGATCGACGTTGAGAAAAAGAAAAAAAAAATGTTGTATAGCTTCAGAATCTAGCAATAAAAGTGCCCCAAAAAAGAAATCAGCGAAAAGGATCCAAAATGTATCAGAAATTTCAAAGAAATTTTTTAAATTTCAGAAGAAAACTTGGGCGAAAATCTAATTTTTGTATTTGGGAAATGCTGGTTACCAAATAAGAAAATTATGATTTACTTTCCTTTAAAAGATGCCAGCGAACAACACGAATTCTTTTCAACCGGGCCCTAGAGCAGCATAATGAGTTTAAGTAGAGTTAACATAATTGGAAAATGGCTTTTATTGATTTTTTAATTAACGTGCGCATTTGTAGCATAAATTTATTCCAGAAACTCACATATTCTTTTACGGAAAGTTAGCTAAAATTTACCGAGTTTTCTGAATTAACAAATGAGTATTTTCCTGCGTTAATACCCCCAAAATTACGGAGCATTAAACGCTATTTTACCGAGTAGAAAAATATTACCTGCGCAGATTTAACGAACTCGTTTTCAGCGAATTGATTTCAAACAAATCGCCGCTAGGTTGTTCCAATTATGTTTTTTAAAAACAACGTGTATGAAAAATTTATCAAAATTACAAAATTGTGTGATTTATTTTGATTCAGTAATCAGAAACAAATTTTAATCATTATTTAATTAGGAATGCTCTTCATATTAGGTTATACGTAATATATAAAACTCATGAGCATTAAAATTTATTTTCTCGATATTTTCTTGATAAATGAATTTAAGTTTTAGCTAAATTTTAATTGATATCTTTCTTAGTTTCAAAAAATTTCGAATTAGTTTAAAAGTATAAAAACCATGAATCAGTTCTATATTTTTTTATGTAATACAATAACCATAAATAAATAAATAATATTAATAATAATAACTTTACATCTCGATTATCAACTTCTTGTTTTCAAATCTCATCATCATTATATAAAAATACAAATCCCGTTTAATTAATAGTTAAAAGTAGGAAAATCGCATGGACTGGATCCCACTTCGCATAAACATTAATGATTTACTCAATTTTTCAGTACAAAAACGACAGCGATAAGTTTCAGTATAAATATCCTAGGATACTGAACAAGAAACATATCATCGATCGCGCCATTTAGAGGTTATCGTAATTGTTTGAGTGTCCAACGATTCATGTAATCAATCTAATCGTACAACAACTGATTAGTCATCATAGGTAGAAAAAAACTGGGAATAAACAATCACAACAAATGCGAATATGACTAAACGGATATAAAGATGTTAATATACAAGCCTTCCAAACAAACAACAAGGATAAACGTTCACACAGTATACAGCAAGATCATTTGTTTACTGGTCAATATAAACGAACAACTGATTAGTCATCCTAGGTTTAAAAAATGGAATTAAACAGTCACAACAAATGCAAATATGTTCATACATAAGACTTCCAAACAAATATGAAGGAGAAATGTTCACATCATCGCAACAAGGCCATTTGCTTACTGGTCAATATGAACGTAGAACAACTGATTAGTCATCCTAAGCTTAAAAAAATGGAGTTAAACAGTCACAACAAATACGAATATATTTCAAGAGATATGAAGGTGTTCATATATAAGCCTTCTAAACAAACAAAGGGAATAAATTTTCAGACTGTATACAACAAAATCATTTGCATACTGGTCAATATAAACGTAAAACAACTGATTAGTCATCCGAAGTTTGATAAAACATGGAAATAAACAGTCACAACAAATGCGAATATGTTTCAAGGAGTATGAAGGTTCATAGTAGAGGGTTCATATATAAGACTTCCAAACAAATATCAAGGATAAATGTTCACATCATAGCCAACAAGGCCATTTGCTTACTGGTCAAAACTATTTAATAATGTACACTAGACATTGCTCAAGCTTTAATAAGGGGGCCACATAATTTTAATAACATAATTTTTCATTTGTACAAATTAAATTCTTGCCGGCTATACAGACGAATCAACATCAGATGCGAGATTCAAGGCGTGATTTACAATACACAGCGGAGTACAATAAGTTTTATACTTTTAACCCGCGAATGAGATGAGCTCGAGTTCACGCAACGTCAAGGCAGCGAGATATACAACTCACCTGAAGGGAACATTTAAATGATTTAGAACATCCGGGATCCAGATGCATAGTGTCATGAACCAAGCGACAGCTCGGTGGTGTGTTTGAAAGGAAGATATTTAACCAAGCATGCACATAGCTCATTCCGCTGAAAGATAAAATTCGAATAGGAATACTCGCTTTCACACTTCGTAGATTGTGGCTGCAATCAATTAAAACTGTAGACACACTATGACAAGGGGATAGGGATTGTTACATTAATGTAAATACGCCCATTGCAGCATATGGTTAAAATTAATATAATTGAAAACGAATTTGGAGAAATTTCAAAAAATGAATTAAAGAATTTAACTACACAATAATTAACAATAAGATGAATTCTAAATTAGTTCAATAGCCAGGCATAATAGAGTTCCCAAACTATAATATTCAATATTCTTTATCATATTCTTATTATAATATATATCCTATTAGAATTCCAGCAAATAAATAATTTAAATTTTTTTTAAAAAAATTATAAATGAAACTAAATTAGCAAAACTTAAAAAAATAATTTTAAATATAATTACAGTTGTTTATTAAGACACAAATGAAATAAGAACAACCGCATAATAGAAAAATGGCTCGATTTTGATTCATTCGCATTGAGTACCTGTCTCACGATACAATATGCAAATTGTTATGAGCTTAAACAGATTTTTTTCAAAGTCTACCACAAGAAAAATAGTTAATCCATGAATAATTAAGTTATATTTTTTCCTTCCCTAATATCTTGTGGAAATACAAAAAGAGTTCAGAAAATTTTCATATCACAACATCGAAATGGCTTACTAAATAAATTTTTTGTAAAATCCTTACCATTAATACGGGCGTAAAAATTAAATTAGAAACAACATGAGATACAAAATAAATTTCGTCCAAATCTAAATGTAATTCCTAGTAATGTAAGCTACAAAGGAGTTAAATGAAGTCATAGCTTTCTTCTACATCATCATAATTAAGACTAATGTTCAACTTTTCAACTACTTAAAAAAAAAATCAAATCTATAACTATTAAGCAAGACATTCAGGAAAACAATGCAGAATGTAGAAAACAGAGAGATCATCTACGCATTCCGAACTTATATAATCATAAAACGGAACTTTCCCCAAATCTAACTGAACTATCTCTGTTAGTTTATTCTTTAACCAGTGTTTTAGGGGCTATATTGAACTACATGTCAGAGTTACAAAATATGACTATCAGTTACAAAAAAAGGAAAAAACCAGGACTTGGCACAGACAGAAGTTAAACTAAGTAAAAATTGCAAATCAAGTGGTAAGAAATGAATTAATTTTAAGAAAGGGAATAAATTAAATTTATTACAAATAAATATAAAGCTATGCAAAAAATATAGAAAAAAAAAAACACGATTAAAAACTATGAAAAAGGTAGAAAAAAGTACGTTCAAAAAACAAAATTTCCTTCAGGAGTTTCAAAAAAAAAGCATCTGATTAAATAGTCCTCAGAGAAATAGAAAAAAAAAAAGAAGAAGAAAAACAATATAAATATATATACCGATATTTTTTACTCCACACGGATTTGTCACTTAACCAACACAGAAAACAGCAAGAATATAAACTCATTTTTGCAACCACAATTTTTCATGACAAAACTAGCACATGGAACAGAATAATACACTGGAGCAGCTCAATTGCTATAAATTTATTTCTACCACTAAAACGCTCCGATTTTTCCTTTTTGTGTTCATTTAATTTTTTTTTCGTATTTTTTTTAAGCGGGAAAATAATAGCCAAAGAAAACTTCGGAGACAGTAGAGAATGGAGCCAAAGCCAAGCGCGATTTTTGAAATTATTTACTGAAATGCTTTTTGGGAATAAAGATTCTCTTCTTCTTTGACGGCCAACATGGTTTGTGTTCTGGAACGGAGCCCAAAACGTTGTTCTAGTTATCGATTCGACATTCACTTCTCTTCTACAGCTGGGCCTCTTAGTCTCCTCTCTCTTGCCTCCACAAGACGCCAGTTTACAGCTTACAAGTCTCTTTCGCACCGAAAACACTTTCGAACAAGTTCACACGTCTGATAAATATTTCAGGTGGACAAAACGGGACTTACAGGAAGGTAACTAAAATAACCAAAATCAACCAAACTGAATACATTTTTTTAAAAAAACTAAAAGTAATTGTCAAAATTTCCAAGTCTTCTTTCGGATAATTTCAGTACTAATTGTTTACCAGCGATCTAATTTCCCACTATTATTATCACTGCCTCATGCTGTTTAAATTTTGAAGCTGTTTAATGATATACGTCAGTATACATATAATTGTTGACTATATTGATCTTATGAGATAAAAGAATTTCTGAAGACCTCATTTACAGATTCTATAATACATTTTAATGACAATATTTCCCGTCGTCCTGGCTTAGGGGTAACGCGTCTTCCTTAATCCTAGTTCGGGTATGGTTGTTTTTCCCTTGTGTTCTATCTGTGAGATGTGTGAATGAGCTCCCCACTGTAAAACGGGGTTGTGCAAGTGAATGTGTGTGTATAAACTTCATTTGAGCAAGGGGTCAAATTTCAGCTTTCGTGTGCTCAGGGTCTTTACCCTCAGATGTTACTGCATTCCCTTTCCGCGTTAACACAAATACGACACCATTATCAATGAAAGTGTTTAAGAATTATACAATACTTTAATAGCATGCCTCGATAATACTGTATCGTATTACACAATATAATGTACCGCGCAATATTGTCCAACAGACTATGCTAACTACATACAAACGGTTCTTTCATAGTCCTGTTGCAGGTTTCTTGGACTTTTATTTTAAATCTAGGATAATTTTGTATATTTAATACCATAATCTATTTTTAATCATTATTTATATTAAAAGGTTACGATAAAATCAAACACGTTTATAGTTAAGCAAATTGTTATTTATCCGTAACGCTGCTCAATTATCCAAGGAGACAGAGTTTAGAAATATGTGAGTAACCAAACGGAACACTAATGAATGAAGCAATGCATTTTAAGTTCAGCAGAGCGATTGAAGAAATTAAATTAATTAAACATCCCACATTTTTCATATAGATCCATTAATTAAACATTTGTTACCCGTAAATCTACTAAATTCAGTAGTCGAAATGCATTAATTGCTATTCAATATATTAGGGTAATTTAAGCACAATTTAAATGGACAAAATTATACATTCTGCTGGTATCGCCATACTAAGCTAGTAACGTAAATCATCCGATTGATCATTATGACTGACAAGAAATTTCGAAGACGTAACTAAGAGTAATAAAACTTCTTCGGTATACTAATTTATATACTTATAATTTTGTACATATTATTTTAGATAAATGAGTTCCAGCTATGTCCATTTTCCTTAAAAGATATCGTTAAAGTTGACAAATTTCTATATTTCAAAGTAATTTCAAACAAATGAATGTTCTTGAAGTTGAAATAATTAAAATGAAACAAAACAGCACGTAAATGTAGATAAATTATGCTTTAAAATATCCCCTAAAACTTTTTTTTTTTGCTATTTTCCCCCCATCAAAACTGACACCCCCCACCTCTCTCAAATTTCAGTATTCATATCCCTTACATTTTTTGAATAAAAGTTTATGGCTGTATTCACTGGCACTAAGCGTACATTCAATTTATTTGTATTTATTTTTGGTTAGTAATATATTTTTTGAAAGAATATTTGAAAAAAATAATAATAGTATAGTATATATTATAGTATACCTGATATAAAATACAATATCAGGCATACAACATTTTTGAAAATTTTATTTTAAATATATTAAAATAAAAATAAATACATTGTAATTAGCAAATCTGTAGTCACATATTTTCCTAACATTGGAACGATTTCATTCAAATTTATTTATTATTTATTCTTTTCCACAAATATAAAATTTCACATTAGATAAAATATTTACTTAAAAGAAATCCCTTTCTATTCACAAAGGAAATTTCAACAGTTTTCTTTTCCGAGAACATCCCAATCCTCTTAATCCCGATCAGTAATAAAATAAAATAAATAAATAATACATAAAATACATGCAATACTAAATGCATTTTTAAAATCATATATTTCTTTTAGATTCAAAAATGCTTTCATATAAAATACATTAGGAATAAAAATTGCCCAAATAAAACGCATAATACTTTCAAGAGCCTCAGTACCCAAGTATAAAATGGGAAGGGAGAAGGCGACTTCATTTCCTAAATGGTTCACCGTGAGAGTATACTTTGAATGGTCTAAGAACAGTCGTCAAGAAAACATCAAGCACTCTTAAGAAAGAAATGCTGCACACATGAAACGTGCGTGTCTCTTGGGAGCCAAGTACAAGCCAACGCAGCACACAAGTAATAGCTGCATGAATTTGATAGCAGATGGAGAATTTACTAGCTCTTAAAAATCGAGCAATAGGGTGAATGCATTATTTTCCGAATAAAGAAAATAACTGAATGCCGATGGAATTATTTCATTTCACGAAACATTTGTTTACAACTGACTTCTTGACATATTAAACACAAAATTAAATTGTCTCCTTAGAAAGACCACCAAATCATAAATATGCTTTTGAAATAATAATCTCCGAAATAGGGTCTTGTGCAACAATTTTGGAATCGAGTAATTATTAAAATTGCTATTTTCCGTAGTTTTAGCATTGACAAGCAATTATAGAAGAAAAAATACTATTCATTTGAAGAAGTTAATATAATTTTTTTGAATGTGTGTGTGTGTGTGTGTGTGTGTGTGTGTGTGTGTGTGTGTGTGT
>JAPMOQ010019132.1:1563561-1580728 GCA_026543055.1 Argiope trifasciata
GTGTGTGTGTGTGTGTGTGTGTGTGTGTGTGTGTGTGTGTGTGTGTGACATACTCAATGACTTATATTCGAGGGATGATCCAAAAAAAGTTTACAAACAGCAGTATTTAGAAAGTACAAATTCTGGATGGGAATATTGTTATCCAGAGTGGAGTTAGATAGCTAGTTGTATTAGCGGATAGTGCTAGTATTGATTAAGAGATCTCAGAGTTAAGGAAGGACCTGAAGATTGACGATAATGATTTAAGTACAGTACTGATGGTACCAGGTAATCTTAAACCCCTGAAGGATATGATGTTAAAGATTGACAGTTTCATTCCAACTGTTTGAGAGAGTGCAGATGGGGAGGAAGACAGTCATTTACTACCTCGAAAGGAATGCTATTTTGACTGATCAGTCAATGTAAGGCTGGACAATACTTATTTAGCAGTCGACCACAACAAATCATATCGATACTACTACGTTCAGTGGTGGCGGGGTGGTCGGCTGTATGCAAGAAGAAGAAGAAGAAGTGCTAGTATTGAGATCTGAAAAAGCGACAGTAATAGCAAGATGTCTAGAGCAGTGGTCTGGCACAGAGGGGGAAGCCGTGATACGATTTCTATGGGCCAAGAGCGTGTCCCTATTGGATATTCACAGAAAAAAGAATGAAATGTACCATGGCAAAGTAATTAGTAGACAGCAGGTGGCGAAATGAAGTAAATATTTTGAAGCGAGCAGAGAGATTGTTAGAAAATTTTAGGTGGGAAGTCTCGAATCGAGCCCCATACAGACCCGATTTTGCTAACATCGAACATTTCCTTTTGCCGGCATTGAAGCAATACTTACACAAAACAAGGTTCATATTAGGTTGCGACGTTCAAACAGGTGCCGAGAATTGGCTCAATAGCCACGGACCAAGACAGGTTAAACAAATTGGTCCATCTGTGTGATAGATGCCTCAACAGGTTTGATGATTTTCTAGAGAAGTGACCGCCACATATGCTCTCTTAATTTTCATTTGTATCCTCGATCCATTGTTAATACATCATTTTCAACTTGCCTTGCAATTTTTTAATACCCTTCGTTTATACAGATTTTCTAAATTTTCCTGATACTACATAAAGTATCGTGATCAGCTGAATTTTATTCAAACATTCAAAATAAATGTATTGAAATTTTTCTCTTATCTTCGCTTACTTATAACGTTTCCGACAAAAATTTTATTTTTCTCCTTATATTTCCATTCAAGTCACGAAACCTTTTTCGTATGCAAACGGGGTAGCGGGAATTTTATACAGCCGATAAATGGCGGCGAATTGGAAAAGTGCAAGAAGTTCTGCCATATTCAATGACTTAAGAAATTCGTAATGTGAATATTCATGCCTTTATAGCCAAAAATTATGCTATTTCATTACAAATATACGCATTTATATTTTTTTCCTATTTCTACTAATATTTATAGCATTTTAACTCTATTAAATCAAATATTGAAATGCTGATATTAATATAAATAATTATATATACCAATATTTGTTGTAGTTGTTACTTATGGCACTTTTCTACAAGCTCGCTGACAGCAATTCCAGCCTAAAATAACATCCCTTGTTTTTCAGTAGTACAAACTAGGGCCAAGAGTATGACTTAGCAACTTCATGCTTCACATTCGCTTTCACGGCCCCTTTTTATAAGGGGGCACATTCAGACAACTCACAGATAGAACATAGAATAACAACCACGGCCGAACCGGGACGCCCAGATCACGAGGAAGACACCCTACCCCTATGCCAGGACATCGGCCATACTAAAATCTTTCCCTGGTTATCGAAAATTCAACATCTTTAAATGGACATCATTCCGTAGCAGATTTAATGGTCAATATATTCATTTTATTTTGAAGGAAGTCTCATATTAAAGTGATCAATAAATTTCAAAAAGCACAATCCCCAAAATAAGAAAGAAAACAAGTCATAAAAAATTTTTACGCAGTAAAGGACGTTCGTCACTGGTTTTGAATTAGATCATTCATAGTTAATGATGCATTAACTAACTACATTGCATTACATCCTTGCTGGTGTAGATGGATGTGGAAATGATTTTATTCCCGGAGTATTTTTTACTTATATGTCAATAGCGATGTGAGATATGAGTTGTGAAGTTTCTACTGCTTCGCAACTGTTACGGTTAATTTTTCGCAACACCTCTTTCACGAAAAATCCTGCCGTCGATAATAACTGAAAAATAAATAAAATACAAAAAGTTAAACGATATAGTAAAAAAAAAATATTTATGAAATTAAAAAAGTATGAAATGAAGATAAATACCGATAATATGTATAAATGAGAAGAAATACAACCGAATTTCAATGAGGGACTTCAACTCTTAGCTAAATGAAAGCTGTTAACGCAATTTTTAAAAAGAAATAACTTTAAAGAGTTCAAATAATATTACTGTATATGCTAAATAGCAACGAAAGTAATAACAATAATAGAATAATTAAAAAAATATCATAAAATGAAGATAAAATATCATCTTGATATTGTACATCTTTGGAGAAAATTTATCATTTCTTATTCTTTATTTATGTGCAGTTAAGTATGGAAAAAGAAAAGAAAAGAAAGAAAAAGGGGAAAAAACTTAAATCGGCATCTGATGCTCTGATTGTTTGCGAGTGTTGAATATAGTATAAAATGAATCAAATTGATAAAATATTTCTTAGAAACCAAAATAAGTTCGCAGTTTTTCAATGAAATACATCAAGTATTTAAAGAAAAATGGAATAACTTCTTTCCATTTATCTTCAACACTATTTAGATCACGATTTAACTTGCGTTCTATTAATTAATCAAACATGAACTAATTCAAAGGCATGATATCGATTCCATAATTCACATTAGCCTCAAAAAATTGGATAAATTCTCCTTAATCCTGTTTCAAAATTCACATTCTCCTTAAAAATGTGTTAAATTTCAAAGAATAAAAATTATGCAATACTTTTTTTTTGTAATTTTTTCCCTGATTAGTGTAAACTATTGCACTTCTACAAACTGTTATTATAAGAGCTTTTTAATACATTCTAACATTAAAGCATTCTAATTTATGCGTGAAATTAATTCCTATTAAAAAAATTAAGTCCTATTAATAAAAATAAAATTAATTTAAAATTAGAATAAATTAAATTTGTATTTAATATTAGAATAAATTAAATTTGTATTTAATGTTAGAATAGATTAAATTTTTATTTAATATTAGAATGCATTCTGATATGTAAAGAACATTACATATAAATTATATATATATTTTTTAACTATAGACTTAAAAAACTATGGAGGGAATTTGAAAACGCGCTGTATAAGAAAATAAATTAAAGTTTCTTTATGGCCTCATTGATTTGTAAGCTGAATTTATTTAATATCTTACGATGGTGCTGTACAAATCTTTAAACATAGTTAATTGACTTTGTACGTGTCCTTTTTTTTCCGTTGTTATTTCAATTACCAGCAAAAACAGTCAATTCTCAGGATCACTAGCATCAAATATATAAATAATATTTAATAAATAACACAATAGCTTTAAAAAAGACAGTACAGAAGAAGCAGGAGGGTAAAAATTGATACGCCAAATGAACTATATTCAAATATTCTGATTTGTTTCAAAAACAGTGACGCCATATTGGCGCTCTAAATAACTTTATGCATGACGGAAACTTAGAGGATGCATACATTTACGACACACAAATAACACTCCTTTTGCGCCAGTCTTTGACAAGAAATGCATTAACTCTACTATATGACGGTAACTAACAAATAATTTAACTTCGTCCATACAAAATTCTCTTACAATGAAAAATACATAAGAAAAAAATAAGAAAAAGAAGAGGTAAAGAAAAACAAAGGTTATGGACCATAGAAAAAAATAAATAAGGAATCGCAACTCATGGATAACAGAAAAAGAAAAAAAGAAGAAAAAGATTGTTATGTTTACCGCAGAATTCAAGGAAGTGAAGAGGTAAAATAGTCGCTCACAAAAGAAAGAAAAGGAGGGGAAAGAAAAGAAAAAAAAAGAAGAAAATGTTTGGAGTCAACAGAGAGAGAAAGAATGTGACCAAACAAAATAACCATGTCAACTTTAGCATATATAATTAAATCTATACATTTACCTTCTAGTATTTCAAACCATAGAATTCCAAAACTGAGGATGAAAAAACATCAAAAAGCATTAAAAAATATGGTAAGAATTTCAAAAAATTCTTGACTCTGCAACAGCCAAGTGGAGTTTTTAAGTGGTGGGCATATGGGAAAGAGAACAAGACGCATTTATATGCTAGTATATTAAAAAAACAATACCCACATATTGAGAAATAAAAACCATTTCACAAGGTGTTTACAAAGAACTTATCAAAGCTCTTTGAACTCTGTTCTAGATACTGAATGATGCAACTTAAATCTCAGGATCCCTTCCCCCAACCTCTAAGAAAATAGTCATAGAAAACTTGATTTAAATCTTCAATATTAGTCAGTAAAAACATTGTTCAAAAAACCGTATTAAATAAAGCATTATTGAATATTTTTAAATTTTAATAAATAAATTAATTTTAATCGATTCAATTTGATTCATTAATTTTAATTTATCTTAATTAATTAATTAATTAATTTGTAATATTTTAAATTCCTATTTCAGCTTTCTTTCTCCATAAAAGGAATTCACTTAAGGGAGGGGAGATTTATCAATCATTAAGTTGAGAAAAAAAAAACCGAGATATATTTTGTTTTTTTTATTTATTATTTTATAAATTAGTTATCTTCCAAAAATATTAGCAGAATACGCCAATTAAATTCAATTAAAATAACTAATGATTCATGTCTGACTATTAATTAGGGTTAGTTTGAGCATTCACAGAATGCTTTTAATGTGATACTAAAGCATTAGAATGGGTCGTGAAGGCCTGGTAGTAAGGTTATAGCGCGTGAGACGTAGGGTTTCAGGTTCGAGATCCAATTCCAAGGAAGAACCGTCGTTTAAGGGGGTATGTTGTACATTAAATCAATCAGGCCAAACGTCCTTCAGCTGGTGTGGTGTGGAGAGGTGGGTGCCAGCTCAGGTATCATACTCTTCATCAGAACACAGTTAAAAGTCGCGAATTCCCAAAATAGTCTTATTGTTGCTTTACAACGGGACATTCATGTAACTAAACTTAACTTAAAAACCTTAGAACAGTTCTATTAACTTAAAAACGACATTCAATTTTCAAGTCTAATTCTCTTACAAATACTCGTGAAATGTAAGATTACCAAATCAAGCATTAGCATGAGTTTGGACATTCAGACATAGCTGTAATCCGAACAATATCCAGAAAAGTTAATATATTAATTAGTTTGATCAGACCACAGAGAGCGATTATATTACAGGAAGATGAATGACTACAGAATACATTTGAACTATAATTGTCTATTAAGTATCGGACCTTTCATTACACTAAAATTAATGGTTTAATATCACATGTAAATGCTGACGTACAAAATATCGAATACCTATAAACCGCATAACTGAGACAATCTAGCTTAGCATTATAAGGCGTTTATTTCAGAAAATTAAAATAATTATAAAATTGCAAAAAGTAAATTTACGGCTAAGGAAAATATGCAGACAATTTGTTAATATATGAATATTAGCGAAATTCTTACAGGGCATAATATAGTAAATAATCGAATTTGAAAGATTTGCCGTTAATTTATAATGGTTCAGGACTTAAGTAATAGTTAGTTTTCAACAAGCAATTCTTAAAAAAAAAAAAAATGTTTATTTTTATTTTTTTGAAGCAAAGGCAATGTTTTTTAATTTATAATGGTTCAGGACTAAAATAATAGTTAGCTTTCAACGAGCGGTTCTTTAAAAAATAGTAGAGACACAGACATTTTTTTTAAGCATAGACACTTTCCTAATAATCCAAGAGAAAAAAGATGAAAAACATGAAAGAAAAAAAAACTATAAGCTTTACATTGTATATTTAAATATTCATTTTAATAGAAGAAACGTAATTTCATCAATATTCTTTATTGATTGAAAATAAATTATGGATATCAAAATGTGATATTTTAAAACGTCTTCACTGACAGTATTTTAAAAAAAACGCTAATTGAAATTTAATTAATATGAGCTTGTCTGATAAGCCAATAGCCGAAAGCACGTTGTAAAAACGACTGTCATGAAAAAAAAAAAAAAAAAAAACACCCTCCATGCATTTTACTTATGGAAATCACAAAGAAACTAATTTTTTCATGAAAATGTCACAATTAAAAACATTGGTCCGCGTACAGCTAAAAATTACAACAACAAAAAAAAACAATTACAACTAAATGTCCCAAATAAATCAAAATAAACGCCGCAATACCAGTAATAATGTCCTCCACAAAAACTATTATTTTGATATTATCCAGCCTTCCGACAGAGTTTAGATTAAAACAGAAAGTCGGGGTAAAAAAGGCAGGGAGGAACAAAAAAAGGGCCCTGACGGGGTGTAATTTTTTATCGGCAGCCTCTCGTCAAAACGTACTTAGAGCAGCGAGTGTCCGCCAGAGTAATCCATAATCCTGATTTATATCTAATACCCAATAACTTCTTCGTTATGATTCTTCCCTCGCCGCAGGCTCAACATATGCCGCTTTGGACGGGAGCAGAAAGAAAATCTTTAACCACACGCGTCTAGATATCAGAGCAGGAATACCCTAAGCAGATTGAATGTTTTGCGGAGGATTTCTTGTTTTATCTCATGAAATATCTAACAAGTAGATCACGCAGGGATAAAATTAATAACTTTATCTCACGATCGCAAGATTCATGTGTTTGGAATAAGTAATATTATGTTCCAAACAAAGCATATAGGAGTGGCAAATGCATTGCTCAATTTTTATTTGAATTTATCACTGCATATTTAAACAATAATTCAGAAAAGATGGTATGAGAGCATCAACCAGATGTTTATATAGAGACAAAAATCTTGGTAGACACTATTTTGTAGGCCAATGTATGGCGTAGTGGCAAAATATCATTGCATATTTAAACAATAATTCTGAAAAGATGGTATGACAGCATAAACTAGATGTATATATTGAGAGAAAAATCTTGGTTGACGCTATTTAGTTGCCAATGTATAGTGTAGTTGCAAAATATCACTTCATATTTAAACAATAATTCTGAAAAGATGGTATGACAGCATCAACCAGGTGTTTATATTGTGACAAAAATCTTCGTTGACGCTATTTTGTTATTTTGTTGGCCAATGTATATCGTAGCTGCAAAATATTAAGTTCTTCAGAATATACTTTTTATAATGTAAATATAACGTGTTTCTGAAAATTTTCAGACAGACGAGTGCATTTTATTGAGAGGGAAAATAATTTGAATCAGAAGAGAAATAACAGGTTGTAATAAATACGACTGAGAGAAACTCAAAGCATGTATTCTATATATATATATATATATATATATATATATATATATATATATATATACACTGAAGTGACAAAAGTCATGGGATAGCAATATGCAAATATACAGATGGCAGTAGTATCGCAGTGAAAAAGTATAAATGCGCAGTTCGTTTTCCAAAGCTTTCATTTGTGTTCAAGTTATTCATGTGAACAGGTTTTTCGTGATTTATGGCGACACGATGAGAATTAACAGACTTTGAACGTGGAATGTTAGTTGGAGCTAGACGCATGGGTCACTCCATTGCGGTTATCGTTAGTGAATTCAACATTCCGAGATCCACAGTATCAAGAGTGTGCCGAGAGTATGAAATTTCAGGCATCACATCCCATCATGGACAGTGCAGTGGGCGACCACTACACTTAACGACCGAGACCGCCGACGTCTGTGTAGAATGGTCAATGTTAATAGACACGCAACACTTCGGCAAATAACTGCAGGAATCAATGTGGGACGTACGAGGGACATGTCCGATAGGACTGTGCGGCGAAATTTGTCTTCCTTGGGCTATGACAGCAGAAGGCCGACTCGAGTGCCTTTACTGGCAGCACGACATCGCCTGCAGCGACTCTCCTGGGCTCGTGAGAATATCAACTGGTCCCTAGACCAGTGAAAAACCGTGGCGTGGTCAGATGAGTCACGATTTCAGTTGTTACGAGCTGATGGTAGAGTTCGAGTGTGGCGCAGACCCCACGAAGCCATGGACCCAAACTGTCAGCAAGGCACTGTTCAAGCTGGTGGTGGCTGCATAATGGTATGGGCTGTTTTTACATGGCATGGACTCGGTCCTCTGGTGCAACTGAACCGATCATTGACTGGAGATGGTTATGTTCAGCTGCTTGCAGATCACTTGCAGCCATTCATGGACTTCACGTACCCACACAACGATGGGATTTTTATGGATGACAATGCGCCATGTCACCGGGCCAGAACTGTTCGCGATTGGTTTGAAGAACATTCCGGACAATTCCAGCGCATGATCTGGCCACCTAGATCGCCCGATATGAATCCCATCGAGCATTTATGGGACATCCTCGAAAGGTCCGTTCGTGCCCAAACTCCTGCACCATCCACACTTTCACTATTATGGACGTCTATACAGACAGCATGGCTCAATATTCCTGCAGAGGACTTCCAACGACTTGTGGACTCCATGACACGTCGAGTTGTTGCACTTCGCCGAGCAAAAGGAGGACCGACACGATATTAACAGTCATCCCATGATTTTTACCACTTCAGTGTATATATATATATATATATATATATATATATATCCAAGCACATGTGAGTGTAATCAGATCTGTCTAACATTGATCCACGTCCATCTCCAAACGTATCAAAATAGACTCACCTGAATCTGAGGTCACACATTATGATTCGTCAGAATCAAGCTATAAACAGTTCATGAACAAACTATGGTAAATGCATGGATATACTAAAGCAAAACTGAAAGAAAGTTTGGTTTCGTAGAATTAGTACATGGTACGAAATCTTTCAGATTATTCTGTACTCGTAGACAAAAATACTTCATAAACTGATTCTGATCAAAAATAATTTATTAAAATTTTTGCACTATCATTTAAAATGGTCTTATTCACAATAGTTATTAATCAGGGTTGAAATTCCCTGCTGAATTTTATAATTTTAGTGGATGGGCAGAAATTTTAAACAGGATTGCATATTTTATCATGTGCAAATATGATCCTTTTTTCATTAGGAGGTTTTGAATAATTGAAGGCAATAAATAACTGGAGCTCGAAATGTGAAGGCAAAAATTGTTGAAGCCTCAAAATGTGAAGGAAACCAATTGTTGATGCCTCAAAATGCAAAGGAAACCAATTTTTGAAGCCACAAAATTCGAAGGCAACAAACTGTTGAAGTCTCGAAAAGTGAAGGCAGCAAACTGTTGAAGTCTCGAAAAGTGAAGGCAGCAAATTGTTGAATCCTCATAATGCGATATCAACAAATTTGCTGTTTATCCCTTTTTATGCATGCTTTCCTTGATAGCAAATGCATTATTTCATTTTATTCTCTTTCTTTCGACAACCATTTATACCTCAGCAGTCAGTAACAAGCTTTCCTGTTTTAATTTATAAACTAATTTTTTTTCCAATTAAGTAATGACAAATTAAGAATGAATGAAATGATGGAAATAATTACATTGGAAAAGGAGTTTTCAGTTCATTTCTTAATAAAAGCATACTATAATGAATTTAAATCTCAGCATTTCTAGGCTATGCAAATTAGGGACAATAATATGACTGATTAAAGACTTTCCAAATTTTGACGGTGGTTGAAATGCAATTCCATCTCCATTCCTATAATTCATGCGCATTTTCGAAGCAAAACATTATTTAAATAAAAGTTCCAAAACTAATTCATAAATCAAATTAATAACCCTAATTTATTTTCCATTTCCTGTGTCTGTGTGTGTTTTTCTTGTCCTATGAGGAGAAAAAAAACCTGGCCCTATTTCATTAAGCTTCGAGGTTAACTTTTCAAAGCAGTTCTTCAAAACGATTAATTAATACAAGATTAATCGTATATAAATTTAGCAAAGTAGCGCCACAAGCCTTCGAAGAATGCATTTTGGCACGTGGCCATTCAGAAATTTTTTGTTAGATAAAAGTATTTGCTCATAGATAGGAATAGGGTTCTAGGTAGCAGAGCAAAAGTATTTAATTTATAATCTTGAAATAGAATAATATACTTCAGAATTCGTCATCGTTTTCAGAGTATCTAAGCTCCATTAAGTTCTGATTTTCGCAATATAAATTCTCTACAAACTTTGACTGCCTCGACTGCCCCAAATAAATCATCTACGGATTTTGATCAGGTTCATCCTTAAAAATGTACTGATTTAATTTGTTGTTTCATATATAATGAAAAGAAAATAACATTCAAGGTCCATAATTACATTTTTTATCATATGCTATTGATGAGAGTTAAGATAATTACATTTTGCCACTGCAGTGAAAAGTTATTTAATAAATTTTCCCTTTTACATCACAAATACTTTCCGTGAATAAATCCCAAAAATATAATTTTGCTTTATTTGATATATGAAATGTATTTTTACATATGGAATAAGGAGGACTTAGAAATAGCTTCAGAATCTATAAGGCAATGAAAAAAATATTAAATCGTCAAAAATAAGGGAAAACCAATTGGCTGTAAAGGAAATGGTCAGATATAAGAAGAAAGATAGAAAAAAAAAAAGATTTACCCAGATTCTATTTCTCCTTCAAATTCTTTTATTGAAGACAGAAAAAACTATTTTTTTATCTATTTAACATTTAAAGCAGTTTCGAAAATTTATTTCAGTGATCATTTATCAAAATAATCATTCAAAAAAAAGTATCGAAAATATATTTGGTTTCATATATAGAAATCTTTTCAGCATATTCTTATGCCTCAAATGTGAGATTCCCAAGGAAGTTATTGTTGTTTTAAAACTTCTTTCACGAATGTTGTCAAAAGATAACTATAAAAACACATCAACAATGAAACTTTAAAAGATATAATGTGAAACAATTATAAAGCTTCTTAAAGAAGAAAGCCTGTCAAATATTAGCAAAACAACGTAATGTAAAAAAAAAAGTGATAGAATTATTTTTTTTAATTATATAAAAAACCTAATACTAAAATTCGATAATATTTTTTAAGTGTTTAGTAGCCATTATAAAGAATTCATTATGATTTTATTTCCAAAAAAAGGCATTAAGTGACTATAAACTTTTGTAAATGCATTATTTTCTAAGCAAAATCACAAAAATATAATAAGTTATCAATATTATTAATTCATATTGCTATCAAAACCTTTTTATGTAGACTGCTATATTATATACATGTATATACATACCAATAAAGAACATATAAGACATTTTTCTTAATATTATATTGTGTATTTCAGTTCTTGGGAAAATAATCTGATTATTGAAGAAATAACCGTTCTCTTTATAGGTTTATTGTTAATTTCCAATTATCTATAAAAATCCTCGCTTACTAAGGACTTATTATTCTTCGCAACAATTTATTAATCATAAATAGAAAATACTGTTGATATATTTACTCGTACAAGAACAAGAAAATGTATTAAGGAGTAAATTGTTCTAGAACAGCCGCAAGTATGCAAAAAATATAATAAATATGTAAAATTAGTTATACACATAATTGCAAAGCTTTTAATAGCATTTATTAGACGAAGTACATAAATGGGATATATCTGACAAACAAAGAATTAGCAGGGAAAAAAAAGTTTTTGTTCTTATAATTTGATTCTGAATTAATAAAATAATTTCAAAGCTTACACGTTACACTGTTATAACAATTTGTGAGAAAATTGCAGGGAAAAAGCATGCCAACAAGATGGTAAGCAAATACCATCCCATTATAGCAGTAATTAAACTAAATGCCTCATATGTTAATGAATAAAATAATATTCCTTTCGCCCAGAAGCATGGGAAACATTAGCTCATTCACCAAATGGATGAAGATATGAAACCAAAGAAAAAGAATACAAAATAATAGTAACGCCACAATTAAGTTAAATATATTTCTACACAGCTCGTTTACATTTTTCATGGAGTGCGAGGTAAAAATGCATAATCCGTCAACTAATATTAGTCACTTTTCTACTGAGATAAAAAAAAATAAGAAGAATAGAATAAAAAAAGTACTGTTTTTAAAAGAACACAGCAACTTGGAAACTAGATTATTTTGTAGACAAAAGAATAAAATAGAGAAGTAAACTGTGAAGATAAATAGATGTGATCAAAGAAAAGCTCAGACATATAAAAATGTAGGTAATTACTTCAGATTATTTGTTGCTGATTTACACAAAATAGACTTTCTGCAATTGTTTAGCAACTTTTAACACATTGAGTGGTAATTAAGACTTATTCACTGTTTAAGTCACACTCCCCCCCCCCACCATAACAAAACAAGAATGAAGAAAAAGATTAATTCGTCGTTTTTAAAAAGTGCATTCAATAATAGAAGAATAGAGTCAGTAGCTGAAAATTTTCATTCATTTTTGCTTTGACTTATTAATGAAAGCAGCCAAAAATTCATTGTAAAAAATGTTTAGTAACAACATAATATATCGGATAAGATAATCATTTGAGGATATTATCTTTTCTAATGAATCTATGAAGTCACCTTTAAGACTGTGTATAGATGAACAGTCTAAAATAAATAAATATTTCCAATAATTTCCATTCTAGCAATGAAAGACCTACATTACTCGAACAAAACGAAAAAAAGGAATAATATTAAAAATTAGAATATATATATATATATATATATATATATATATATATATATATATATATATATATATATATATATATAAACATAAAAAATGGTATTTTTGTAAATATTTTAGATTTTAAGTCATTATTGAAATTCTATGGAATCTGCAAATCATTTTTCTTTTTTACAAGCTTATTATCAAGTGAACAATTAATAGTCGACTAATTGAAAATAATCGATATATTAATTGATAACTAATGTCTGAATTAATGCATTAAAAAAGATTACTGTTTTTATATCCTAAATTGTTTTCTATTTAAAAATGTTTTTGCCCTATTTAATTTTTCAAGGTTTTCTTCTTCAGAAAAGCACATTTTTAAACAAAAGACTTTTAATGACAAAGTTGATAGATTGTTGTTGATATAAATTAGTAAAATAATTATTTTTATAACTGCATTTGCTTCGCATAGCAGTATAATGACAAATATGTCAGATAATATGCTACATTCAGTAATGTTTTAAATACAGAATAATCAGATAACAATTTTTTATCATTTTTATACAAGTTTATAATTCTTACAAAACCGGATTAATTTTTTCCTTCTCAAATATTCAATTCTATACTTTAGTACAAAATTAATATACATATATACGATATACGAATTATGCTGAAATTCGTTCTATAATATTATATCTGAAAATGTTTCATATTCAAAAAAAAATTCAATAATTGTAACAAATATAATTACTCTCTCTTGAGACTTAAATATAAAAAAAGAAATCTTTGTACAAACAAAAGTATTTTAAGCTGTTGTGCTAAATTAAAAAATATATATATATTCCCCTAAATGATGTAAAAAAATTAACTAATGCATCATAATTGTATTTTTTCACATATAATTTCGTTTCTCAGCCATAAAAATTTTGAATATTCACAAAGTTGAATTTGGTATAAAATTTAATTAAAATTATGAGCAGATTTTTTTTTTAATGCAGCACGACAGAAAAAAATGAAACTCACAAAAGAAAGCATTTTCTACAATTCATTTTTATCAATACTAATTTAGCCGATTAAGAAAAATATTATAAAATCAATTAATGTCGAAATGTAAAATTGCGAAAGAGGAAAGAACAAAACATCTTTATTTTAGTCATTTTTTTTTCCAGAAATAAAAGGTGATTTAAAATTCAAACAATTGAAGGAGGAACCGCTTTGGTTTCTATTGAAGATAACAAACAGATGACAGAAATGGTAAATGTAGTAACAGATGGTCAAATATTTTTATTTCTAGATGAAACTTATATCTTAAGTATCACAATTTGCTTATAAATATTTCCATTCAGTCGCACGAAAACGGATATATGAAAAAATAAAGGCAGATGCTTCATAATAAAAAAAAAAAAAATCAGTCCAATATCATAACCAATTAGATAACCCGCACTAACACAAAAAAAGAATGCTGATTCAAATCTTCTTCGTTTCCATCCATTGAATATCCAGCTCAGTATCTCAACTTTTCGATCAATTTATGCCTTAGTTGATAAACAGAAACACTCGAAAACACATAAAGCCTATTAAAGTCGAAATCTAAAATTGGCAAACCGAAAAGAAACCAAGCGAGTACAAACAAAACGGTTTTATTTTACTTTATTCTTTCTCCTTCAAAAGAATAAAAGAAAAGAAAGAGGGGAAGAAGAAAAAATTGCAGCACGGTGCTATAAAATCCAACCGATAGAAGGAAAAAAAGGGAGGAAAACGCTTCGGTTTTCGTTGGAGACAGCAAACAGAAAAGAAAAATGACTAAGGTGGTAACAGATGGTCGAATATATATAGGCGCTCGATGCCTAGCTCAATAGAATCAGAAAGGTAACTGCAATGACCGTTGGGAGAAGGGAACAGATGGTCCAGAGATAGAGCTTATAGTTAAATCAAGGACTGGAGAGAATCCCAAGAAACATCAACCATAAAGATCTCATCACCTTTTATACATTAATAGCTAGGCTTGAATGAAGAAGGGATTAACAAAAATGGCTCTTTTACGACTTTCTTGCTGACTGATTCTGATTGACTTTATCAGGTATTTGGAATCATCAACAAGTAATATACTTAGACACACATGTTCATCCAGAAGGCTCTTGCGCGTAATAAAGATACTTCACTTAACCCGTCTGGCACAGAACTTTCCCCCATGCCCCTAAAAAGCTTCAGGAAAAATAGGGTCATTATTACAACAAAAGGTTTAACTAGTAATAGAAGGAATATGGGTTTTTCCCCAGACATTTTATCCATGAGACTCTTTCGGTAGGAAGAACCGGCTGGTCTAGAAAGGAGAAGTAAGAAATGGTTATAATCTATTATGAATCTATTAAAGGAACTTGCCATAATAGAATTATTTTCTTAAATAAACTTAATTTATTTTATTTCTTTAGTTAAGAATAAGTTGGATTTTTTTGGGAAGAACCTCATAAATGAGATGGCAAATTAAGTATTTAAATTTTAAAAGTTAAAGCCGATGGTTACAATAATAATTCTATGGTTAGACTCTATTAAAGTAACTCGGTATAAAAAGTTATTTCCAAATCAAACATTATTTATTTTATTATTCTAGATAAGAAAAAGTTGAATTTTTGGAAAAATCTTCATAAATAAGATACCAAAAAAAGTATTTTATAATTAGTCGGTTTTGGGAAAAAAAACCTCGTAAGCGAGATAACAAATTTAGTATTTATTTAAATTTTATATGATAAAGCCTATGGTTAAAACAATAATTTAATTATTAAAATATATTATGAATCTATTAAAGTAACTCGACATAAAAAATTATTTCCATAATGTAACATAGTTTTCTTTTTTATTTCTCTAGTTAATAATAAGAACCCCATAAATTATACAAATTAAGTATTTTCGCAAATTTTATATGATAAAGCTGGTGGTAAAAACAATCATCCTATGTGTTGAAAAAAGTTTTGATGAAATTCAGAGACCCATAATTGCAATTAACTACAAGTCCATTAAATTCATAATATAAAAAAACAGATCTTATCATGAAATGTATTCATTTCATTTTTTTATTAGTGAATTGAAAAATCTACAATTGGTAATAGTATAATATTAATTATATGAGAAACAAATAGAATTTTCCTAATGTCGTAAAAATTTGTAATTTAATGCATGTATAATGCTGCAAAAATATTGAATGTATGTATAAATGATGTATAGCATTTTTATGAAATTGGGTTTAATAATAAAAAGTATATGGTCGATGTTTTTAGGAACTTGAGATTATGATTCAAAAGTATATAACTGATGTGCAGTACTTAACATACGGATGGCCATATTTATATGAAATACGGTTTCAAAATCAAAAATAGACGATGGATATACAATACTAAATTTATTGATGTACCTTATATTTATATAATTGAGTTTCAGAATCAAAATTATATGTCATTGGAAAAGAAACCGTTTTTGATAGAAAATAAGAGTTTTTATTTTTTAAAACTTAGTTACAAAAAAAGTACAATACAAAGAAGCAACTGAAGCTAAAAGACAGAGGGGGAGAACTGAATGCCTTTACCAATTAGAGCAAGCAAAACATGTTCAGACACGTCTTCTTTGCTTCCATCCATTAAATAAAGTTAATCATTCAAACTTTGGCGTGATAACGAAACAAATCGCTGAAATTTTTAGCGTCTAGGATAAAATTCGGGAAGTGTCTCGGATGAGATTGCATTCCAACCAGATTTCACGATCTATCTCCCACCCGGCAGGAAGGGTGTGGTGAGGAATCAGTTTGGAAATTTCTGGTTGAACGCTTTTCTGAGCAAATGAGAATACCAGACATGTGTGAAATACTTATTGTGTGAGCGAAAAGACTAAACATTTTTCACGTTCACCCAAATTTTTCGGCATAACTAAGTATTGTATTTTCGAGCTGGCTTGGAAAGACAAACGAGACGCTTTTGACGTATGTTTCAACAGTTTACGATTACTTTCGTAATAATTAGAGCACAAGACCATTTATCTACGTGACTGGAGAGTCGCATTGTGGAAATTCTAAGTGGAATTTTATATGAAATATCTATCATTTTCGCATATTTTTCCTTCTGAATATTGCATGAATAATATTTAATCATGTTTATGTATCGCATGTTTTAAAGTAACGGCAGTGAATTAGTTCGTCCAGAAATTAAGTTTTCTAGCCTCTTTAATTTTCACTATTGGGTTAAAAACCATTTTATAATCGTTTTTCATCACATGATTATGAATCAAATAAAATAAAAATAATGATAACATTTAAATGATCAGTAAGATTCCAGAATTCGATCAAATAAAAAATAATGAGCACATTTAAATAATCAGTATGATTCCAGCATTCGATCAAATAAAGGAATAATGAGCTCATTTAAATAATCAGTATGATTCCAGCATTCGATCAAATAAAAAA
>JAPMOQ010019132.1:1580738-1616503 GCA_026543055.1 Argiope trifasciata
TTTTTTTTTTTTTTATCGAATGCTGGAATCATATTGACTATTTAAAAGAAATTCATAATCCAGGAATGAAAAAAGGTTATAAAGTGGCTTCTAAACCAATAATGAAAATTATTGAGGCAAGAAAAATTAATTTTCGGACGGACAATTTCGCTGTCGTTCCTTTAAAACATGTGATACATAGGCATGATTAAATATTGTCCATGTAATATTCATAAGGAAAAATATACGAAGGTAATAGATTGACACATGTTAATGATTATTTTATTCTAATTTTCACTAAAAAATGGATTAGTCTTGAATCATTAATATTATGGCATTTTTTTATGTAACTATTAAATTTTTAGGTATTAGTAACTTCCTAAAATAACTTTTTTTCGTTGTTTTTTTTTTAAATTAACATATTTATTTTTTAAAAATTCAGATTTTGAATTATCTAAAAATATAGTTTTCTGGTAATAAATTATTCTATTTTCATAATGGAAATTTTAGATATAAAACACAGTACTTATTCAACGCAAAATGTTGTTTCAACATTGTGTTAACATTTTTCAGTCATCCAATAACAGAATTCTAAGTGTAAATAGTTGCATTTATTTTGTTCTAATTTTCATCAATAAATTGATTAATCTCGAATTAATAGTATTAAGGTATTTTTTATGCAACTATTAATTTCTTAGGTATCAGTAACATCTTAAAATAACTTTTTCGATTTTTGAGTTTTTTTAAGTGAGCATTTTGAGTGAATTTTTTAAAAAAAATTCAGATATTGAATTATCTAAAAATATAACTTTCTGATAATAAATTAATCTATGTTAATAATGGTAATTGTAGATATAAAACACAGTACTTATTAAATGCAAAATGTTGTTTTAATATTCTGCTAACATTTTTCAATCATCCAATAATATAATTCCAATTGCAAATAGGTCCATAATCATCTGAAGCGAAAGTTCTTTGTATGCAACTGTTTGCGTTACCATAATATTAAAGGATAAAGATAGAATCCGGTGCAAATATGGATATATTCCTGAAGAAAAAAAAAAATAGATTAATTCCCAGCTGTGTAAATCGCGTACATACTGGAAGACTAATCAGTAAAACGAAAAAAATGTCGATATTTGCATTTTTGTATCTCTTGAAAAGCAAGAAACAAAAAAAGATAGTAGATATCGACGTCTCTTGGGACACAATTATATTCCCCGACACCCAGGCACAAATTCATTTTTCTCTCAAAATACTACAACAGCAAAAAACATACCCCTGAAATCAATAACACAAAATTATCCCTTTTTCTCCCCTTCACTTCCCTACCCTACAGGTGGAAGCTTTAGGGCAAAAGTGAATGAAGAAAAATATCCTCACGATTCGACCACAGTGTGCCGTACCTAATGACCAATTAATGACGACATCGGTGTTAATGACCAGTTCCACAACGATCCCCTAAAGGCGTTCATTTCTATGACGTCACTACGGCAGCAGACACCAGTTTACTAATGAGCACTCCCAGTTCAAAGGGACATGGGTATCAGAGAAAGGAATCTGGGTTTTATAACTAATAATAAAATAAAATTTAGGGGGCGCATCAGCGAAGTCACTTATCTGTGCATACTCAACTCAGCTATGCGGGCATTAAGTGTGAAAATACATTCAGCCAACGTTTAAACAATTCGCTAAAAGTCTGGATAGGTATGAATTGGAATGAAACGGAAGAGAAGGGAAAATAATAGCTGAGATGCCCCAAGGTCATATATTTGGGACAATAGGTGAGTTTATGCATTTTGATATGCGTCATCGGGAATTTCGCCTAAGAAAATGTGAAACTCAGGCATTTTGTGAGTGAAAATATCAGAAAAGAGGGGAGAAAAAAAAGAGTTGGGAGAAGAAATGAAAAGAACAACAACAAAAAAGCAACGAGAAGACCTCAGGAAAAGCTGGGAACTGCGAAGAAAAGAAAACGAGACCCGCCAGAGAAGAAGATGTAAAAAACAAATAAATACAAAAAGAAGGGAGAAAAAAAATCCAACACGAGGTAGGGTAAACAAATAAAAACAAATATAAAGGGTCAAAATAAGAAATAGAAAGCGAAGTATTTACTGAATGGTGAATGAATATGATACACTACTACGAAGGGTAGAGGAAGGAATAAAAAAAAGTAAAACTAAGTAAATAAAACAAAGTAATGACAGAAAATAATCAAAGATCGAAATAAAATGTAAGAGGAGGGGAAAAGTAAAAAGAGACTGAAGCATATGAAATTTGAAGCAATTCGAATAGCGGCAGAAAATCGAAGGCAGAGGGAAGTAGGAATAAAACAAATACCAGAGGACAACATAAAAAATTATAGCGAAAGATAAAGTACTTTACAGACAGGGAGGTATAGGGTTGATATTTGTGCAGGAAATATAACAGAATAAAAAAAAAAGCGAAACTATTTCGATCCCTGCTACAAGTGAAACTTCTATCTAGGTTTTGCTAGATTTGTTATTACTGAGGAGTCAAAAAAGGGGCCCCCAAAAAAAGTAGAGAGTCAAAACACTTGGAAAATTTATTTACCATGCAGGATATTTAAAATGTCTTTCGGATTAATATTGGATGACTCCGATTTTAAACAATTCAAATATTCTACAGCATTTCTTGCCCATAACTTAATGATTTTTTATTCAAAATTTAATCATAAATACAAATTAATGTCAGATTTGTTTTAAAAAATGTAGGGATATCTCTTATGAACTTATATAGACATTTTAGATAAACTAATTTATGTGCAAAGTGATAATTTTTACAATGAATTACTTCTCGCATGATGAATGCTTTATGCATACATCTTGCAACTTCACAATAGATTTCAAATCAAGAAAACCACTGTGGAAATTGAAGTTTCAAAAGAACACATCTAATAATACTAATGATAATTCTTAATGTTGTCCAAGGTAAATATTTATGCATCCTTATTACATGTAGGGATCAACCTAAATATACATGTCTTCAATCACAAGATCAACTACATTTGCTGCTATGAACCAAAGCAACAAAATAAAATAACAATGAATAATATTAGAATTATAATATTACATTCTGCAATTTTTGCTGTCAGAGTCATTTCGTACAGTAAGGTTTAATTTAACTTTTGCCCCTTATAATCGAAACTATTACGCTTAGAAATCAAATATACTACCTTTGAACATATAGCGAATATTTAATCCAACTGTCATTCAAATTACCGATTCTTAAATCATATAATTACTGAAAGGCAAACAGGGTCGAACATGACAGAAGAACAATTATTGAGCAAAAAGTAACTCATTTTAAAATTGTTATGATGGAGGTATGAGGATTAACAGTGTTGCTCACATGACGGCTTCAAAAAGAATAAGGCGAAGTGTTGATGATGGCAAAATGACGATTAAATGTTATATAATGTACATAATAACGTTATTTAACATAAGAGTTCCAAATTAAAGAAAAGCCGATATCAATCATGATACACCAAGAACCACAAATCAATAATTTATGCCTAAAAGCAGTTAGAAGTATAAGCATTTTTAAGAATATTAGAAATTCAAAAAGTGAAAAAAAAAAAAACTATAATAGATGCAAAACAACACTCGTACAGAAAATCTGTTTGATCTTCAATTAATCAGAATAGATCAGCAAGGAAAATAAAAATACTATTTGATATTATTTCACTACTATGCTAAATAAAACTTGCCATGGTTAGCCTAACGAAAAACAAATCTGAAATAAACAGAAAAGAAGAAAAAGCCATTATTTGCTAAGAGCCAGATACCCCTAATGGAACTTAGTACTCAGTGGACACCAACTCTGTGAGTAACAAATGGGAAGCAAAGTCGTCAGGCCATCTGCTGACGAAATTAACAGATAATTATAATTAGCAACAGCCTCAGATAATTTAAATTAATCGTGTATCATTAATTATAGTCGACGACGGAGCGATTGGTAGGTACCTGCGTTCTTTACTTAAACAGCAAATGTTCAAATTGCATAAGCAGAAAAGATAAGAGTGGTGCAAAGGAGGAAAAAAAATCTAGATGAAATATCGAGTTAGTTTCTTAGTCAACGCTAATTAATTTACCGGGAACTTCTTTCCAATATTCAGGGTAGAAAATGTGTGAATAAAGAAGAAAACAAAATGCCGCTAGTTTTATACGATGGCAAGGAGCTGTAGACGGTGTATAGAGGTGATATATATTATGCTTTACATGTTGATGGTAAGATTATCATGATTATCAATTTCTAAGGTAAAACATCATACGCATCATTAAGGCCACTGATGTCTTGGAATATTTATAGTGTATTTCGTCTTTTTGAGAGAAGAAATGAATAATGATGGTAAGTTCTAAGTAAGTTTTTGTATTTATTGGGTTGTTCGGAAAGTCATTTCGTATTTTTTTGTCAAAATGAAAAGAAATTTTCGTTTAATGAATAAATTATTTATTAAATTATAAAATTGCCATTCTGGTCTAATACCTTTTGCCATATTTTTGATAGTAACATGATTACACGCTCATAAAAGTTTTGGTCTTTGCTGTAAAAAAAAACTGATCGAGGTGGTTTTTGGCCTCCTCATTTGAAGGAAAAATTTTGCAAATCAGTTCTGGTACTGATGTACTGTTAACACATCTTCTCCACACATATTGGCTAATTTATTTCTGGCTTGAACAGCATTTTTACCTTTTATAGCAAAAAAGAAAAAAATGACGAAAATGCTGTTTATTGCTCTCCATATTTAAAAGGGCACCATCCAAAAACTACTGCGAAGAATCAGCTGCACTTTTTCACACTCAAGCCTTGCTATATCAGCTCTTAAAACATAAAATGATTTTGCGGTTTAAGTATGAAATTGGGTGCGAAAAATGCAATTAAATCCTTTGTCGGGAAAAAACGAAATTACTTTCCGAACAACCTAATAGTTCTTCAATGGAATTTAGAGGATAAATTTTTAAATGTCGACAGAAAAAAAAATGAGAAAGCAATTCATCAATTGTTAATAATAAATACAGAGTACAAAAAAGCAACTATAAGACTTCAGTTATTTTTACCTCCAACAAAATGAAATTCTTAGAAGGCAGAATAGAAGGAATTTGATATCAGATGACATGCGCAATTATGTTTGTCATATGACTATACCGCCAAGTCAATACTGATTTCTTTAAACCCTGCAAAAGATTCATAATCTAATTAAATGGCAGTATTCATTTCAAAATGCGGGTTTTTGTTTTTTCTTTTTTACTGTTTCAATTAAGAATTTATAAAATGGTGTTTGCAAAGAAGGATAATTTTTAAAACAAATTGCAGTGTGCCTGAAAGATTTAACTTTAGCTTATAAATTTCAGTTTATAATTTGGTGCTCGTATGATATATGGGCATGAGGTTTACAAGGTTAAACAATTAGCGATAAAAATGGTAATAAGTTTAATAATCTTTAAATAAATAATTCGAATAATCTGATTAAAAAGAAAACAAGTGAACTAATTCTAAAGGAATGTAATACATATCTGAATGTTGAATTGCGTTAAATTTTAATAAAGTAACCTTAACATCTGATTTTCGTAAGCATTTTAAAACTAAAACCAAATCCTAAATTATGATTTCAATGTTTGCTTCTTTTACCAAACTATTTTGAAACTTTGACAGATTTTTGCTATAGAAATATACCCATGTTACTTTCATATTAATTTGACTAAAATAAACAAAACTAAATCACATTCACTTCTGATTGCGATATTAGCAATGGCGTTTACACGCATAATGGCCTCCAATTTAATGGGGAAAAAATAAAAATGACATTTAAGATCGATAAAAAATTTATCAAAACATGGTTTCGAAACTCTAAAAATAAAAGGTTAATAAAAAACGCTCCTACAAGCTTATAAGAAACAATAATTGACTTTATATACGATTTACTGTATCACAGAAAAATGTGTTTTTTTGTAAACGAAGCAAATCACTGTTAGAAATGAAGGCAATTTTGAGAGGCATTGAAGACAGTGCCTCCCCCAATTTAATAGCTTTTATTTATGCCGTTCGAAAGATAAGGGTCAGCATTATTTCTTCGTGTCAATTCTAAGGACGAGGAGGCAATTTGTGCCAATAACCCACAAATCATTGTGTTTTCACTCACAATCAAAAAGAAGCTCGCTAAAGTCACGGTCAAATCAACGGAATACCTAAAATACCTGAAAAGACTGGAAAAAACAACAACTTAGTTTTATTGTTTCACGATTGTTTTTCAAAGAAATAACAAAAAATTTCACTCGGGAAAAAAAATGAGATGTATTTTCTATATTATAGTTTTCTTAAAATATTTATCTACATAAAGCAGTTATCATAGATAAAATGATTTTACATTAGCAAAAAAAAATTGTTAGAAATTAAGAATTCTTTTAAAGACAGATTTGTCATTGCTCGTGACATTACATGGGCCAAGCTATAGCGGATTTTTTTTAATTGAAATATAATGACTCACACAAACAAACAAGGATTATTTTGAGTATCCAAGAGGGAATTATGAGAAAAAATGGCAAAAAGGGGGGAGGGGAAAATGCCCCCCCACCTGTAAAAAAAAACATATACTGTTCGTCAACGGATTTCGAAACGACCACATTTCGATCATTCCATCTCATTAAAAGGTGAAACGCGGAACGATGACAGCATTTCCGGTATTCACCGTTGACCTTGGATTTCCCCATTAAAAACAACTTTTTTTCCACGTGTATTTTTATCACAAAATATTGCCGAAAAATTTCATTAGCATATAAAAAAGAAGCCTTTCAGTCTAAAAAAGATTATTGTTTGTAAAAAAGAAATTACCAATATTAAGAACAGAAATTTCTCATTTCTTCTTCATAATTTAATGTTTATGCTATTTACATTAAATAAAAATTGCTCTAAAATATTTTACTGTGCATTAGTACCATTTTCCTTCTGTGTTGCTAATTATCTATAATGTCTACATCTCATAAAACATTACTCTTCATTATCAAATATTAACATCTCCTTTCATCTTTAATTTCACCCTTATTTTGACGAATTAAACCCATTCTAACACATGCACAAAATCGTGGATAGTTATATAATTCGTTGTCGAACAGTATTAGTTATGCTGACTCCTTCACAACATCAGTTTGAAAAGATGACAAAGCAGTCAGATATTATAGCAACGTTTAAAAATCACATAATAATATGACTCAAAAAGTACTAAATAACGAGAAAATATAAGTGCTTACAGGCAAGGATTTAATCTAGAGATAAGAATAAATAGATTTATTGCAATATCTAATACTATAATACGAGGAATGGTTGCCAAGTCGAAAATCGCCCCAGAATTAATAAACTCCGGTAAACTTGGGGGTCTGGGGTTTTTGGCCACGAGAAATAGATTGGCGCCAGTTTTGAAGCGCTACGGTCGAGCAGTTCAAAGTTACAGATAGGATATTTTCAAACTTTATTAGTTCGCCATAATAGCTACTTAAATTTTCAAGCGGTAACGTGCTGCCATCTATAGCCAATATGGCGAACTAATAAAGTTTTGTTTATGCTGTTATAGGTTCATAATATGTTTCTTATGTATGTATATATGTTTGGTTTTTCTAAATAAATTTGTCAAAAATATTGAATTTCAACACACTTCAATCTTTACCTTTACTTTACCTTTGTATAGAATAGTTCCCTTTCCAAACTCTAACTTTGTTTAGAATAGTTTACAATGGTGCACTTTAACCGGTTATCTTTTCACCAATGGTTTCACAAATTTTCTTATGGCATGTATTGTTTTGATAAATCACAATTGAAAATTTAAATCTTCGAGTTAGCTTCGATGCCTGTTTTCTCCGAGCGGAGCTCAGTCACCCGCTGGTAATCCTAAAGACAGTTGCGATACTACCTGAAAATGATACTGGGAACAATTTAACAGTTACGTTAGATATATATCTGAAATATGATGTTTCTCTTTACCAATGGTGAACCTCTTGAATCAATTAAAGCTTACCTGACATACATTTAATCAGCTACATTTATCTAATTTTAAGAATCTGCAGTGTATTCTGCAGAAGGAAATAGAAAGGTAGTTTACAGTACACCACAAAGAAAGTGGCAGTCATATATTAGATGTTTTGAACGATTAAGTTTGTCACAAGACGTTATCGTCATGTGAATACTCCATTCAAAACATGGATTCTCACAAACTTCATCGTTATTGCATCAAAACAACAATCAGAGAAGATTATTTTATATAATTCTTATATGAATGAATATAACAATGAACAGCTTAAGGACAAAATAAAACATTGTCAGGCCTCCAAATGCCATCAGGCACAGCGAAAATGTTTGTAACTCTTGCGAATACTCAAATTATAAACAGTTATTTATGTGATCAGGTAGCAAACTGCACAATCAAACGGTCAGGATACCTAATTCAAAGGTGAAAAATTATATATATATATATATATATATATATATATATATATATATATATATACAGTCATCCAATCACAAATAAAGGTATTATTTACAAAAAATTCAAAAAAAAATGACGATTGGTTTAAACATTTTGATAAAAGTAATTAGAGGAATATTTTATATTCGACGGTCTTTAAAATAAATATTTAAAAAGTCAACATGAAAGAACAATATTTTCTTTAAAACAAAACCTTGATAAAGATATTAAAGTAATATATGGAACATACACTAACAAAATCAAATACAAAACTGAATTTTGTTGAAAAAAATAAAAAATAAAATAAATACAAATAAACAAAACAAAAAAGAACGAAAGAAAGAACTGCATTTGAAATTATTAAAAACACCAACATTTCTACACAAATTTTAATTAAAAATCTGTAAAGATATTTGATCGAAAGCAATCTTAAAAAAATCTAATTATGAGATCCATTAAAAAACACACAAACGTAAAAAATATATAAGAATGTCGACAGAATTATCTACATTAAAAACATAAAAATAATTTTCTAATTATCTAGTTACAACTCAATTGCATAAAACGACATCATGAAAAATAAATAATTGCCAAAAACTGATGAAATGTGAGACATTTATCAAGTTAATTAAGATAATTTCTAAAGCTCCATTTTTATGACGTCAAGGAAAATAAATGATTCCGCAAAGAATTACAAAAATAAATATAAAGAAAATAAAGTGAATTGAAAAGAAATAAAACTGAATAGATTAATTAAAATTTAAGGCATTATTACAATGATGATTAATTTCTTAGAAGATAATAATAAAATATTAATTTAAATTCAAGATTCGATGAACTGCTCAAAATTTTCCAAATAAAGGATAAAAATTACAAAATGCTAAGAAAAGGATTTTAATGAAAAACAAGAAAATTCAGAAGGTGGGGAAAAAAACTGTTAAAAATGAAAAATATCAAGTTCTTGAAATAATTGTGTGTGTGTTTTTCAAAATAAATGTATAAAAAAGGGAAGATGCTTATTATTTTTAATAACTGTTAATTATTTGAAGTCTGAAAAATATTTATTTCTTCTTTAAATTTTTGGAAAAAACATGCTTGTCGTTATAATAAATAATGAAAAAATTATATTACGCCCCAAAAAAATAAAATGGTGACAGTTATTGTCTTAAGAAGGATCACAATTTTTTATTCGATTAAGGATCTTTAAAGTAACAACGATGGATAATTTTCACTAGCTTCAGAAAACTTCTTAGATGAAATACTAATAACTAATATCCAAAAAAATTATATAAGACTGAATTGTAACATCTGGAAGTCCAATCTCCCTTTTTTTAATTTCAGTCAGAAATTTTTCTATACATGGTTAAAAAATAATATATTTTAATGCTTTATTTAATGACATGTTAAAATACACATAAAATATGATTTACGAAAAATGAAAGAAAATATATAAAGAATGATATTAATATCTAAATAACTCCAGAAAAACTTAATATTCAGTGCCTTTATGATACACAGTAGAAACAAGTATAGACCTCAATATGAAAAAGTAAATTTCTTTCGATAAAATAATTTCAGTATTTTCAACATTAATGAATATAATTACTACATTTCAGGAGATCACTAATTTATTGTCTTATGTTTTGGGTTCGATAATTTATTGTTTTATGCTTTGGGTTCGATAAATATTTATTTGGGTTCAATGTTTTTGTTATGTTTTGGGTTCAATACATTATTGGCTCAGAATAATTCTAATATTAATGGTACTTTCAATCGAGGGTAAAAAACGAGTCATCAGAAAATGAAGATATTTTATTTGTAAAATAAATGGCTGGTCACTTTTCAATATTAATTACAAATTTCCACTTCATCAACACTGCATTAGAAAATGAAACGTGCAATTTTAAAATACTTTCAATTATTTAGAAGTGGATGGAAACTACAATTACCATTCGTTGAATTAAAACTGAACTTAAAAGGTGCATATTGCATTATTTATTAAGAAAAAAATATAAAATCATAAAAAATGGGCCTCTTTTTATGTATTAAATCATGAATACCTTAACATTTATTTTTCTTTATTTCTCTTGATATTCGATGTGACTTTAGATTTTATGATTTTCTGTGTCTCAAGCATTTTAAAATTTGTGTTTAAACCCTCAAATTACAGTTCTTTTTTTTTATGTATCGATAAAGCAGTTTTTTTAAAAAAAACATTTTTACATGAACTATTTTCTACTGTTCAGTCTTTCTTCCTTAGATTTACACTGAGTCTATATATATCTAACCATTATCCGGCAATCGAACATGTATTGTTAGGGCTGCAACCTGATAAAGGTCACTATATCAAAATGGATGGGACTTAAGTTCAAATCTATACTTCAGTATTACTTTAAACTGTATTAAATACAATAGAAAGATCATTATTCATAAGCGTCGAGTTTGAAATTCTTCCTTATGATTTTCACAGAGTCTTAAAAAAAATCCAACCATTATCTGACAATCGAACATGTTATGCTGCGGCTGAAACATCATAAAGGTCTCTATATCAAAATGGATGGGACTCTTTGAAGTTCCAATCGATACTTTAATATTAATTAAAATTGCATTAAATGCAATTGAAAGATAATTAGTCGTAAGCGTCCAGTTTAAAATTCTTCCTTCAGATTTTCACTGAGTCCCCAAAAAAGTCCAACCATTATCTGACAATCGAACATGTAATGCTAGGGCTGAAACATCATAAATGTCACTATATCAAAATAAATGGAACTTTTTGTTTACATCTATACTTTAGTATTAATTTAAATTGCATTTAATACAATAGAAAGATAATTATTCGTAAGCGCGGAGCTTAAAATCGCAAGTACTTTTTCCACATTGAAGCTTTACCAAATTAAATACAGTTAAATCATTAGTACTATTGATGCAATTTCCAGACATTGCAAAAGAAAAATATATATCCTGACATCTAATACTTCATCAAAATTTCCAATCAAATCATTCTTCATTAAAAAGAATATGTATACAGGGAGAACTCGCTCACATTTAACCTTTATTACAAAAGCAAAAAGAAATTCTTATTAAAAGCATTTGTGACATATTCGCTCACTTCAAAAAATAACTGAATAGTTTACATCTAAGAAATATATTCAAGACTCCTCAATAAATATATTGAATGTCGAAATATGAAAAATGTCTTAATAAACTAACAAAATCAAGGGGAAATAATCTTTATTTCCCCCTCCTGATGGAAATCAAAATAATTTCTTTTTTTGGTAATATTAGTCAAGAGAAAGGCAGAGAGTGCACAAAATTATAATTAAAACCAGCAACGAAAGGCGAAAGTTATTTAGCAACACCGAAATACATAAAATCGATGATAAATTTGCTGACACTCCAAATTAATGAGGATTTTAATCGACAATCTGAAGAAAATCGATAAAAACGATTTAAGTGAGATATCGAAATGGAAATTCATATCGACTGACGCTTGGGACGATATTTCTCCGCCGTCTCATTGATTGCGAAAAACATTTTTTTTTCCGAGAGGGAGAAAAATTAACTGGCAGGCAGAAAAGGCACAGAAGAATTTTATGAGATTATTTTTTTTTAAAGAATTATTCGATTAAATATGGAATTTGAGGACAAATGAAAAGGATGAAATTGGTGTAATTTTAATTGCTGGTCTGCTACTGCGTTGACGTGCGGTCATATAAAACCAGACAAATTTCAATTGTGCATGGCGTAGTTTTAAAGAAATTCAAAATGTCTATGTAATTATGTTAGCAATTTTAATTAAATAGTTTTTTCAGTTAGAAATAGTTAAATTAATATGGAATAAAAATATGCACAATCGATTATATATGATGGACATGTGAGCGCCCATTCATTCAAATTCATTTATATAAAAATATTAATCCATTTATTCCTTTAAATAAAATCATTTGGAGGCTAACTAATAAATAGAAAATTAAAGTACAGTTTTAATGCAGAAAAGAATACTTTTCATAATGATTTAAAAAATCATTCACCAAAATGGTCGATTTAACATTAAAAAAAGTGAAACAACTACGTTTTAAAAGGGCAATTTGAGTTTCTCTTCCGAAATACTTGAAGAATGTTGTGAATCAACTGATCTGATTTCAATGAATCATAATCTAAATGTTTGTCACCGATTTTTTTTTTTTTTTGGGGGGGGGGGGTTTGGACGATAGTAAAGAAATAGAAAAAAAGAAACACACACACACACACATATTGAAAGCAGGAATTTCAAAATCAAGAAAATTCAAAAACACCAGCATCATTTTAATGGGGTTATGAAGATCCATTATGCATTCAGCTATTGAGGAATTGCAAGTTTAAAACTGGCTGTTAGAAATGACCAAGGGAAAAAAGTTAGCTGAAATATGTTATTGATGATTAAATTATCGTCAATCAAATATTTCAACAAACATTCGATGCAGATTCAGAAGAACACAACTATCTTTTAAAATTTCAAAATGTTTTCTAGCAAGAGATAGTCAGAAGCTATGAAAACCATATCTACAGCCCTTAATTCATGTTACCTCGGTTGCTCAAATTATTTTGATAGTAAATGCAATGTTAAAATATAAATAAAAATACAAAACACAAAGCTGAACAAATTTATTGATTACTACATATGAAGAAAAAGGGGGGAAACTTTAAAATAATTATGAATGCCCACTAAAAGGATGAACAAGTACAATCAGGGTCTATATTCTTCTGATTTTTTAAAATAAAAATAGCTCTAAGTAGTCAAACTTTCCAACTACTCAACATCGGACATCCCATTTCGAGAATCAGCAAGGAATGACATGATCAAAAATTAAGAATACCATCGCATTGCTTCATGCATTGAAACAACCTTTCTGAAGTGATGGCGTAATCCTTTTCCAGACAAAGGATACTCGTGGTTACGCACATTCGATCGTCCCCAGGATCGAAATGATTGCCGCAGCCTAAAGGACAAATGACCGATATCAAGAGATCGATACATTCCTTAAAGATCTGCAAAAGGAGTTTTTCTTTCGGCCCCTCTCCTGACAGCAGGATGGGAGGTTATGTATCAGTGGTGCTGAAGATATAAAACAGAAGGAAAGAATGAAATTTCCATCGAGTTTGGGCAGGAAAAATGAGAAATTCAACGATAGAGATTATTGATTGTAAACAGCACGCCACATAGCGATTAAGAAGAATGGGACTTGTCAGAGAAAACTATAGATCTGAAGTGGAAAAGAGGCAAAATTTCAGAAAAGTATGCAGAAAAAAAAAGTTAAGCATCGGTGGATATTATTACCTCCGAATTTTCAAGAAAAGCCTATTTAAATAAACTACCAATTAAATCAATTAAATGCTAATGTTATATGTATTAAATATATGCCGTTTGTTTATTTTTGGGAAAGTTTTATTTGTGTCCTTAAAGAAGAAAACAAGCTCACAATACGATTAAGCTACCCTGTAATTCGATGCTACATGCTATGTCCAGCATCGTATGCCATGTAAATGTGACGTCGCGTGAAATCCTTCAATTAAATTGAGATAAGATCTTACGATAGATAATTATTATCGTTATACTACTTTATTTCATGAAAAATATCGTCTTGGCCAGAGAAAGCATTATATGAATATTTAGCAATAATTGGCAATGACCGAAAGAGAATGGAATAAATTAAAAACTGAGCAACTAAGAAATGATATATATTGAGACCATTCATTGAGAAATACTGTTTCGTGATTCGACCTTTTTCATTCTTTAAAAAAAAAGAGACAATTTAACACAAAAAAAATGAACTAAACTCAGCTATTTAATAAATCTCATAGAAACTGTTAACTTTCTCATAGAACTGTTATTCTTTATTGTAATAATAAAGGATCATATAAAATTGTACAGACAAAGTTTCCGTCATTCAAAAATGAGCTCCGAATTATGGTTAAATAAATTCTAACGCATAAAATAAGGAAGTACAAAAAAAAAAAAAAAAAAAAAAACGTTTATTTGTATCTTAACTTTATTTTTAATTTCAAGTTTAAATAAAATCTAACGCACAAAATAATATACAAAAGCTGGTGATTTGTAAATTGTTAATAATTGAAAATAAGTTAATCGATACTTTTAATGAGATTAATATAAAAAAAACTATCAAATTCTCTGATAAAGAGAAAAAATAATTATTAAGATCTTCGTTTGAATCAATGTTAAGCTGAAATTACCAACATAAACCTATAATAAAACGTAAATACGATTATTGTAAAATTATCTAACAAGAAAAAAAAAAATGTTTTTTTCTGGAGTTGGTTGTGAGGGTGGAATCTAAACATTAAAATACTCAGTCAATATATTCTGATTTATTTATATATTAACTTATTTTTGCAAAATGTCACTCTGCCGACAGTATTACTTGGATCTTAGAAATAAATAAGCTTTATATTCAAAATCAGAAAAGTTTAGACTTAAAATTAAAGTCATTTGTTAATGCTACAACTATTCAAAACTGCATTTTAGAAGACAAGATTTTTTAAAAAAATGGTACAAGGCAACTAACATAACAGACGGTTCACTTAAATTGCAGTTCAGTTTCAAAAACAAGCAAAGCTGGGAATCATAAAACATTTTTTTTTTTTCGGAAACGTCATAAAACATTTTTTTTCAATCTTCAATTAAAATCAAATCATGCAAAGTTGCATTCCGGGTACCTGCATGAAAATAAATAATTCAAAAAGCTATGCACTATGATTTCTGATATGATAAGGATGAAAAATTCCTTTTCTTCCAGATATATTCAAAGTGGATCCACGGCAAGATGCGGGAGGAAATTATGAAAAATGAACGCAGGTACATTAAAAATTGTTGGGATTTCGCGAAAGAGGATTCTTGCAATTTCACCCCACACCCATTTCTGTAATGGATTATTCATCTCAAAAGAAACCATCTAAAAAAACGTACGATTTGTAATGTTCTGTAGATGTCGGAACAGATTTCTAGAAAATATGCAATAGATGATACTCAAAATAAAAAATAAACTTTTTTTTCTTTCCAAATCGGTTCAGATAAAGTGAATTTCCAATAAAATTTTTCGAAAGCCGAGGTATCTTTGTTCGACTGATAATGAACTTATAGCATATTCATAACAACAACAAAAAATAACTATAGTTTTATTATCATTGTTTCTAAATGCAACTTGTTGTAATTAAAAATAAATTCAAAATCAAAGTTTGAAACTCAAGTTTTGAACTATAACGTCAGGACTTCATTAACAAAAAATATCAGCCTATAATACACTGATCATTGCGATTTTAATTTATTTTAACCATAATATATTTTTAATAGCATACATTCATAATCAGTTTAAGATTCACTACCGCTTCCTCCCGAAATCGATTAACATAAAATGAATTTTCAAAAAGCCATGCAATCCTAGTTTGACTGGTAATGGACATATTTTTCACAGAAAAACCACTATAACGTAATTGTAATAACAAATTCATAGCAACAACAATAACAACTATGGTTGTGTTATTGTTTATAAATGCAACTGATTGTAATTAAAAATGCATGCGAAAACGAAATTCAAGTTTTAGACTAAACCGTCAGGATATCATTGAAGAAAAAAAATGTCGGCTTATAATACACTGAATTTTGCGTTTTCAATTTATTTTAGATGTATTATTATTATTTTATTATTATTATTATTATCAGCCCATCCATTCCTGACTCCTTTAAAATTCAATACCGCATTTTTTTTTTTCTTTTCCCCCAAATAGTTTAAGTTAAAGTGAGTTCCCAATAAGATTTTTCGAAAGCCATGCTATCTTAGTGCGACTGATAATTGACTTATCTTTTTCACAGAAAAAATACAATCAGCATATCCAACGTTACTGTTTTAACACATTCATTAGAACAACAGCAAAGAAAACTATAGTTGTATTATCATTGTTTATAAACGCAATTGGTTATAAATAAAAATGCACGCAAAAATTCCAATTTTAAACGAAAACGCCACGACCTCAAAAAAAAAAAAAGTCAGTCTATAATACACTGAAGTTTGCGATTTCAATTTATTTTATGAGCAGTATTACTTTTTTAGCCCATTCATCACATTTTTCATACCACGTTAAAATTCACAAGAAATCACTACCGATTCAAAGTGTATATTAATAAAGCTATATAATACAAATATACAGCGAAATTATACGAACTCCATCAACTGTCTTTGTGCTTACATAATGCACAAAGACAGTTGGTGGTGTTAAAAATTGAATTTGCATGCGTTCAATGCGAAGGCAAATTCAGTTTTGAAAGTTGTAGTGAATCCAGCAATAGCCAAAAAATTATAAAGGAAAAAGCAAGCGGAAAAAAGTTTAATTTAAAACACCTCGAAGAAGTTATTGAATACTTTATCCAGTTATATTAATCATGTAATTGTAAAATCAAGTTAAATAAGTATTAAAGATAAAATTAACAAAAGGATTTTTTTTCTTAACAAAAAGATTTAGGTTAACTTAACGTCAAAATCTGAGAATTTGTAGCAGTTACGATATAATGTTGCGAAATACAGCATTAGCAAAAGGAGTAATTTAAAGAAGAAAAAAGGCAATATAAGATGCAATGTAATTTGAAAGAAAAACGATAAAGTTTTATGTCAAGTGCAAATAATAGATTAATAACTGTGAAATAATGCGCAGCAGAAAAACAAACGGAACATTAAGCAGTCGATAAATTTTGAGAAGAAAAGTGATTATAAAAAAGTAAATACAATGATAACATCAGGAAATCATTTCCATGCAAACACATTCCGTTTAACTTTAAAAAAACCATTTATTTATATAGAGAAACAATTATCATAATTAGTTAATTATTATTTTTATTTGGTTCAAAATCTTACAATAAAATATATATGAATTCAAACAAATTTTGGCATAAAATTACTCCCCCCTCCCCAAAAAAAGATCCAGGTGAATTATCGCATAACTGTTTGCCACATTTCAGCAACAAATATTTGAAAATATAAACTTCATTTACTTTTAGAGATAAAATTACCCATTAATAAGCATCATAGTGCAGTAATTAATTCATTTCATTGGTATCCTTTAATTAATTTATACACAAATAAACTGAAATGCCGTTGATCAATTTCTTGAGGAATTGAGGCGAAGAATATGAATGTATTTATTAAGCAAGCAAAACGAAAATTAATGAGAAGATGAATACACAAACAAACCGCGCTTTAATGATTGCACTTTTTAATGCGTTTCATAAAAGATTATTAATTTTTCATAATTCCTTAATTAATTACGGCATTCATAACCGGTTTCAGAAAGTTCGAACTACCGATATTTTAATTCTTTAGCTTCAATTGAATAATTCGTTTGCAATTGTATAATTTACAGAAATTTTAAAAAGATTCGAAAAGCCCCGTTCGTAACAGTGTATTTAATATAAGAAATCCCAGAATTTAACAGAAAAATTAATGAATAGATTGACATTAAAGATGTTCATTTCGTTTTTTTTAATTAGTACCATTAAATACTAGCAATCATTAAATTTATAAGTCGAAATAAAATTTCCAGATGTAAAGAATTTTTTAAATTTATTTTCTCCGTCACTTAGTAAAGCTTCTATTACTGAGTCTTAACAGACTAAAAAATTTGGACTATTCAGAATATTATTGAATTTATCATTGATGATCTCCAAAAAGATAACAATAAGATAAAGAAATTCTTCAAAGAGATTACTCTAAAAATATCAGATAGCATTCACATTGCATTAATTCATTTGAGACATGCATATTTTTTCTACAACACAAATAAGGATATTGACTTTTCTTTTAAGTAATATAGTCAATCTATTGCCGCCATGTGTATATGACGAACTTATTTTGTGGTTATGCACGGCATCACATGTAAGTTCAAAATTATTTTACCGGAGCTCGATATCACTAATAGAAGAAAGGTGTTTATTATTAGTTTTTATATTATAAGAAATAAATTTTTAATTATTGAACACACAGGTTTTTTTTCTTTTTGACAAATGCAGTGTGCACAGAATACTTTAAAAAATATCACACAAAAAAGTATCTTTGTTTAATGTCGTTAACATGTTTTTTATTTCATTTTCACTTTAAGATTTAATTCATTTCCTTCACGTTTAGTTGGTTTTTAAATAATAAAATGTCTTGGTGGTGGTTTTTTCTCTGAAGGTCAAAGTCAAGTAGCGAAAGGATTAAATAATGATAATGGTGTAAACAAAATATAAAAATGTAATGAGAAATCTCTACTTATAGGCATATTCATTTTTCTATTTTCCTTTTTTTTAAACTTCAAATTTAAAAAAAAAAATTTCAAAATTTATATATACCAATAATTTTCCTCAATAATCACATGACTTCTTCTTGTATACAGCCGACCACCCCGCCACCACTGAACGTAGCAGTATCGACAAGAAATAATCGCATAACCATGTTTATTTAGTTTAGTTATATTAACGTCCAGTTTCGAAGCAACACTAGGGCTATTTTGGGACGAACCTCGTAATATTAAACAGCGGTCAGATGGTGGGGACGACACCTGAGTTGGCCCTCCCCTCTCCAAACTTCCACACCACACCAACGAGAGAACGTTTTACCCCGACGGATTTAACATGCACTAGACTCGCTTACAAGGAGGAATCCTGTCTGGAGCCTGCAACCCTCCGGTTCCGAAGACGAGATCTTACCACCAGGCCACCACGGCTAAATCACATTGCTAAATTCTATTTCTAAAACTTGCACGTGGTGCGATGATCGGTAAAAAACAAAATTAGAAAATATAAATTATTTAATTGGATTTAAATCTGCGTGCTTGTGTGCATTTACAGAATTTCAATTTCAAAATTAATGCAGTCAAACACTAAATTATATATTTTTAAGGGGAAAAGGCTGCAAAACAGAAAGCATGAATTAATCAGTAAAATAGAAATTAGAAGATTTCATTTATATAAAAGTAAACACCCAAAAATATTTGAAATAAATACTTTCCGTTTGAAATTGTTATACTTTTAAATGAAACACACGCAAAACAAATAACACAGCCAGAAAAATTGTTTCAGAGAAAGAAACCTACAGGAATATCTAGAATCTTGATATTTTTAGAAAGCGAAATGCGAACCGCAAGATGAAAATATAAATACGAGAAATGAAATATTTTGTCCGGCAACACGCGGGTCAAATAAATTTTCACATTTAAACCCCCTGTTCGACCATTTTCCGGAGAAAACTCTCACAAGTAAATGAAAACCGGCTGTCGCTTAGAAAAAAAAAAAAGCAAGGAAAGGGAGAAAAAAAGTAAGAAAAAATGTTGCCTTTAATACCAGTCGTCTACCGCACGGCAACACAACCCGAAATTGCTTTCAAATTTTCCCTTCGCTACTTCAGATTTGAGGCGCAACCACAAAATTTCCCCGCAAAAAGTTTCGAAAAATAAGCAGGCACAAAAATAAAAATAAATATATAAACAAAACAAACAACAATATATAAAAAAAAAACTCGACCTGGCCCAAAATGAGCCATATGAAAAGAGTTGGGCAACACATAGAAAAAATAAATAAATATATATATATATAAATATAAATAATAATAATATAAAAAAATCTGAGAGAGGAGGAAATACTAACGCTAAAATTGACTCTCTGGCTTTTTTCCAAGCAAGTTGTGATAGCTGGAAATGTTTGCATCATTATTACCAAAAGCTGTAGTAGAGAAAGCGGGAAGAACAACGCTATGTAGAGAAAAAAGGGTAGTAGGAGAGACAGAAAAGAAGAGATAGAGGGAGGAAAAAAAATATTAAATACTAACCCCTGGCGTACGAGGGGTTGTCATGGCCCACTCTTTTATTACCGTTCATTAGCAAGAGCGCCGTAATCATTCTGAAATATTTCTCGCTTCTGAATATCTTTTTCGGAGCCTTAATGCAAAATATTGTAAGCTAGACAGAAAATTACTTTTCTCTACTCGCATGCCTCACTTTAATATCTCATTTTTCCCCCCTCCGAGGTGATGGCAAGTTGCTACGGAGGACAATAAGATAGGCGGACTGAAGTTGCTAGGAACTTTTCAACCCATCTCGATTATAAGAGGAGGGGGATAAAAAAAAAAGTCATTGTCCTCCAATCGCGGCCGAAAACACAGGAAGAAAAGGCCCGGATTAATAATGTCTGGGTTTAGAGGGATCCGGAAGCAGGCCTCTAATTATTAGAGCGAAAGGAAGAATGATTCATAATCGAATAACCAGCAATTAAGAATTTTCCTTTTAAAAATGCTGGCAGTTTATTAAAAGCCAAGAGAATAAGGACATAAGGTACTGGTTTGCTGGTTGCTCTCTATTTTTGAATGAAAAGCATGAGGAGCTGGGTAAGATTATGTCTTAAATATAATTACAAGTCTTATGGAAGAGTAATCAGATAGTTTTCGCCCATGCTTGATTTTTAATGAGGATATATAACAACGCATGAAAGCTAATGCATTACGGCCATTGTAAACAATTTTTACGGAATACTGAATATTTCTTCATGCTGAAAAGAAATATATCACTTATTTTCGGTTAGCTGCAATGTTTTGAGCGCGAGCAGAAATTCTCTAACTTTAAATTCTAAAATTTTGGCCTGAAGCAGTGTTTAAATAAACATTTACTAAACTCACAACTGCACCGATGTAAATATTCATTAAAGATCACATGAAGACATTACAAACTATAAAATTATTTTCTTGCTGAGAAGTGTGTTGATACACCGAATTTTTCCAGTGGCAACGGAAGTTGCTGTAACAAACAATTACTTAAGTGGTCCAATTTTTCACTCCATTTCAATTAAATCAAAAGGCAAAAAAGACAAAACCCTCGAAAATCATAGCACAGGGAATCCGGATTAAAAGTGTTCCATTTTAGAAAAATCCGGCGACAGTATGTAATTATGAAGGCAAAAAAGAAAAAAGTCCAGTAAGAGGATAACCAACAATTAAGAAGATTCCTTCTAAAAATTCCAGTGGCTTATTAGAAACGAAGAATAATTTAAAAGTTTCTAATATAATTATATAGTCCTTACAGCATAGAACAAGAAAATAAATTAATTCCTGACAACTTTGGATTTTAAAGCCTCTGTAAAGATAATTCATCATTTTCATGTCGGAGAATTTTATATTGAGAAACATACACTATCCACGTTAGCCCATGTAACATTTCAGCACATATATTTAAAAAAAAAAAAGAAAAGAAAAGAACGCGTGATATGTAACAGTTACTACAATAATTATTCCTACTTCAATTTTCCTATAGCTAATTCTAAATATGTTTATAACTTCAATATTGCAAATGCTCATTAAATGTCTCCAAAAGTTACAGTGTATTAGAAAATACCATGTCATTAGGTTTACAAAAAGATTATTTCTGGAAATGGAACTCCCTAAAGCAATTTGCAACCGCAAGTATATTTTTAATTAGAGCTCGAAATAGCGAAAGAATGTAGTTCTATCTCAAGAGATCTAAGAATGACAATTAATCATATAACTAAACCCGACATAGTTTCATAATATCTATCTATATATATCTCTCTCTATATATAATAATATATCTAATTTATGAGCCAAATATTTCTCACAGAAACTAAATATACTTAAGCAATCACATGCATAAGATAGTTTAAATAAGAGTGTTTTTATGAATATATATCAGTATTTAAACATGCCTTTTTTTCAACAGTATCATACAATACAGCATTAATTCAAAATTTTCAATATAAAACTTAGAAGAATAAGTAGATGAAATTAAAGCTAACTAAATTGAAGAAAGCTAGATTACATATTCTAAAATGCATAGTACAAAATATTTTTTTCTCACAATAAGTTTCATAAAAACAATTTTAATGCTATGTACTTTTGTTTTTAATAACAATATTATAAATAATAATAACTATTATTTTATTACTATTAAAGCTCTAAACAATACAATAGAATACATACTAATAACAATTATTATTATTATGCATTAAAGTTAATTTATAAAGTTACATAGTTAAATTTATCATCATTATTAATATGGAATATTAATAATAAGATTAACAACTATTCTTAAATATTTTTAAAGCAATTCGAAAGTCCCTATTTTCTTTAAGTTAACAAGCTATATAATAGGAGGAATTTTGAATCCTTTGTCCTTCGTTATTAATTATAAGTTGGTTTGTTTAATTTTAGCACCTTTTATGCTTAGATACAGAACAAAATTCACCATGTTTGCTATTTTTATAAATATTTAATTTGGTTAAACTGGAAAATATATTACTAATACTAAATATTATGGTGAAAGAAAAAAAATTCTTAACTTCAAATAACTGAAAAAAAAAGAAAGGAAAAGATATTAGGGTTAAGGCTTTAACAATGTTTGTAGTTACGTTGTTACATTACTGCATTCATATGTACGTAATTACTAATGAATAAGTAAAAATAGCAAAACTCTCAGCTATTTTACTTTAATTTATCTACAAAACAGACGGTTATATATATTTTAAATGCAGCGCTGATTCCGAGTAATTTAAATATTTCTTAGAAAAAGGTTTAAAATTTTATGTCAAACAATAGGGAACAATATTACATTAAAAGAATAAATTTCTCCATTTACATAAATACAAAAGAAAAGCAGAGAATAGAGACTGTACACATAAATACCAAGCGTACACAATTAAAAAGAAAGGAACGATTATGAGGATAAAGTTTGTGTACGCACATATTTATACTTTTATTTATCTTCTAACCAAATAGCTGCTCATCACACCTTTAATACCGCGAACCTGATTAGCAATGGAAGATGAAAAGAAAAAAAAAAGAAAATATGAAAGAAGACAGCAATTAAAAGGCAAACAAAACATTCCAAAAATGAGTTGTTCTCATTTTGAAACATTCTTTCGATGCAACATAAACACGAAAATACCTTTCGACAGACCAAAACCGAAAAAGAAGATAAAGGAAGAAAAAGAAAAAAAACATAAAAGATGCCAAGCACGCATTGCTGTGCATCTTTTAACGTGCATGCTCAATTTCACTCCAAAAAATAAGCAAACGCGGAGTTGATTAAGAAGCAAGTCGAACCCACTGGAACGCCGCAGATAAAAACCGTTCTTACACTTCCTCGCTCTCAGCACCAGCTCCATCCGCATTCTCTCTCGGTTCTCGAGAGCGGAATATTTTCTCTGCTTCTTTTATATATTTCTAAAAACTTTTCATTCTCCTCCAACTGATTTCTGGAGCATGAGACGCCTCAAACTCTCAGGGGACGTTTACAACCTTAAGGTATATCGGAAACACAGGAGAATCGTTTAAAAAGCGCGAAAGGGAAAGGAGGGAAAAAGATCAAAGGGAAAAGGGAGAGGGAAAAAGAAAAGATGCTTCGTCATCAATAAAAGAGAAAGTTGGCTTGGCGTAAAAGCGAGTTGCAAAACTTCCGATATTATAAACTTCAACTAAATAAAGGATGGCTTCCATGAGATTCGAATTTTTAGGAGGTTACTTATCCATACTTTTTGGTAATTGAACAGTAAATCCCGATTTATACGTTCCATGAATTTATATGAAATTTGTGGAGAGAATATATAGAAATCACTGCTACTTCTTTCGCTAGAGTTATTGCAGTTTTCTGAGTTTTTACCAAGCTTCGATCTAAGTTGTATTTTGCTGTAGATTTATGATTAAAAAAAAAATACAGTAACCATAACTCCGATCTCAAGTTTATTCAAAAACTTAACCATACTCCATGAGAGAAAAATATATGTTCTTTAATCATGGTTACGTAAATATATATAAATAATTGTAAACAAATACTGATTGTAAATCAGTTTGTTTATTTATTTTAAATTTTCGATTTTCATAATTTATTATAATAAAAGCTAAATATGTCAATAATTGTTTGATTCAAAAAATTTTATAAGAATCAAGGCTTTGTTCCATCCACTAAATTGCTTACTTTAAATCAAAACTATAATTAGTAAACTATTTTAATGATTAACAATTAAATTACTCCAAACAAATTTCCTAAGAGAATTAAATGTAAAATATACAAATATGTATTAATTCCAACAATAAAGTCTAATTTATTCAAGAAGTTTGACGGATCAAAGATACAGAAACTTGTTCAATTTATTCAGAGAAATTAGATTTTCCTTTTTTATCCATATATATTCTCAATTTATTAGAAATCTAAATAGTTAGATTACGTTACGTCTAAGAGAAATGTGAAATTCAATAAGCTGCATTTGACATAAAGAGGGAAAAAGAACGAACTATATATTCTTAACCTGAATATTCCTATCAATCTTTTGAAATTAATATAGAATTCATTATCCGTTATAAACCTGATTGCAGACTCGATTCTCTTCCTGGATTCTAATTCGTTTATTACAGTTTGAAATTAGAAATATGCATAATCTGATGTTGGTAGTTTCACACAAATACTGTGTGAAGCTAATATTACATAATGAAGTGCAATACTGGTATCGGATATCACCTCAGGCACAGGGGTTCGTGTGATGGCGTAGAACTCTATTGAAGTCAGCGGCAATTCCAAAAGGCAGCAAATAGAACACGCATTGCAGACGAATAGTAAGATAATTGTTCTTTTGTCTTAGAAATATAAAAATAACTACATGGCCTTTTATAATATTCCCTTACATTAAAAGATTAATTATATTAGGCAATAATTTACGTACGAAAAATAAATTATATCAGTTACATTTATTTAAACTAATATTTATTTATTTATATTTATATTTGGACAAATTTCAGAATAAATTGGGCCTCAGAAAAGGTGAAATTTTTCGAATATTGTCACTAATTATAAAAAAAGAATAGAACAATAATCAGAGAGAGTAATAACTAATTCTTTTTACCATTTTTAATTGACTTTCGGAATGTATTCGAGAGTAATTCTCGGGAAATATTTTTTCTTCATAAAATTATCTCAAATTCACTAACAAAGTTTTTAAATATTGTTTCAAATATTACATTGAGTTCTAGGAAATTACTTTAAAAACACAGAAAAAAAATTCCAAATTCATTTGCAGTTTCATTACCTAAACGTGAGGTTTACACTGACAATTAACGTTTATATTTCTACATTATATTACATACTATTGTTTAAAATTCTACATTTCATTCCATATTAACGTTAAAAATTCTACATTACATTTCATGTTAACGTTTAAAATTCCATATTACATTACATATTAACGTTTAAAATTCTACATTGCATTTCATGTTAACGTTTAAAATAATATATTACATTACATATCAACGTTTAAAATTCTACATTTCATTTCATATTAACGTTTAAAATTCTACATTATATTTCATAGAAAAGATTAAAATTCTACATTATATTTCATAGAAAAGATTAAAATTCAACATTACATTACATATTAGCGCTTAAAATTCTAAAGAAATTCATATATATCAGTTACTACACATAAGGCATAGTTGAATAAATTGTTTTGGATATGAGTGCATTTTGTGCTAATCAGAAGATTTTTCCAACCGTTTTATTTCCTATTTTTATTGAAAACCAAAAATTCAATTGTTGATTGCCATATAATTCATTTAAAATCATTTTTCCATTTTTTTTAGTTGAACGGTCAATTTGTTCATTATAATTATTTCGTCGTAAAATTCACTAAATTATTCTCTCCTGCTTATTGATAATGAATTTTTTTCTGTAAGAAATCAACAAAAAATGCAGTAAATTAATTTCTACATAGAGAGAAAAAACTTGCAATTTTCCTATTATCAATTCATATTGAAGTAATTAAACAGACATCGAGAATAAGAAATGAATTGGATTGCAGCTTGAGGGGAAAAAATGTTGAAGTAGGTAAGGGAGAATTTCTGTAAAAACAGAAAAATAATAATAAAGCAGAAAAATAAAGTTCATTTAATTTTTAAATCTATGATGAAAAAGTATTAATGGAAATTCGCTCCAACAAAGACAACTAAGATTAAATATCTTATTATTTGATTGGATCAATTATAATCTGGACGATGTAATCAAAAGAATTAAAATTTGCGGAAGAAAAATGATTGTTGAACATTAGCAAAAAAAATTTCACTAAGAAAAATAAGATTAAGAATTCTCTTTTAACAAAGTCTGGTTCAATTATGGCTTAGCATGGTACAATCAAAGAGCTTAAAAAGATACATTCTTTAAGATCCAATGTTTCATTTGCATAGAGCAAAAAATAACCGTCAAACCTGATTTTTAAATTAAAAACTTAATGTAGACGTTAAATCATTATATAATCGTATGCAGAAAAGAATGTGTTAACACTTGGATCAAATGCGCAGTTTTGCAGGTGTGTTTATATTTTCATTTCTAAAACAAAATCATGATTCCAGTTTTATGCGCAGTATCGATCCAATTCATTTGGGAATAAAAATATATTAAAGCTAAATTGCAGCTGTACTTCTATTTCCTAAAAACCTTTAATGAGTCACAAAAATAAAATAAAATAAAATTCTCCCGCAAGTGGATCAGACTCGCTTAATTTGGTTTGAAAGAAATGATACAAGGATTATTTTTCCCTTACTGAGGTAAAAGCAATGCTTTAATAAAGCTTTCTACAGTAGTTACCGATATATTTTGTGCTTTAAGTTTCTTTGCGGTATTTTTTTTTAAATTTCATTTCTGAAATTTTACAAATATAAATAAAATAATATAATCGAGGTATTTTGCGATTAAAGTAGCTTTTTTTTCCGCACCGACATCTCAAAGTAAATGCAATTAAAGCTGCTGCTAAAATCGTTAAATTGGAACAATACGAACTTCGCGAACAATTAGAGATAGAAAAAAAATAAAACAGGAAATAAACTTCCATTAGAAAAGGTACTCAACAAACCGAAAAAAAGTTGAATTTACGAGTAAAATAAACATAACAGAAAGTAAGAAAAAAAATTCTTTTCTCTAAAACTCAAAACTGATTATCTGTATTAAATAAGTTCTTGTACTTATTGATTTTTTTAAAATTAAGCTTCCAGCATGCATAATTAATAAATCCCGATTCCAGATTTCAATTAATGACTTCAACCTTGAACAACCAATTATAATAAAATTACCTTTCATTTTTATTATAATTTCCAAGATTAATTCACATTATTTTACATCAGCAGCTATACTCAATTTCATTCGTTGTCTTTTCTTGCTTAAAAGAACAAACAGAAAAAGGATAAATACTTCCTTAGGGATTTGAGAAATGAAACAAAGACAAAATAAGTACACCAAAATATCTGATTTGTCTAAAATATTTTCTAATATGATTAACTTTATTATGAATCGCTATCATATCGCAATTTTTTTACATATCGATGGTTACAGATGATTCATAAAATAAAGAATTATACAAAACGATTCCACTGATCTTAAATGACCATAACTTTCTAGTCAACTTTGAGGAAATTTTTAAACGCAATACAGATGGAATATTAATATTTGGTTAGCGAAGGTAATAACTGATCTGTGCGATTTACAATGGCAACATTTGCATGATAATACGTTTCAAGTAGCACACTGTAATTGCCATGTTCGCAGCAATTGATAGTTAAATTTTCAGAAATTAATTATAATGTCTCATTTCATTACAATATACTGCGGACTTTTAATTAACGTATCTTTTAGTGACTGCAATAGTGAACCATGACTGAAAAATGGACTACCGTAAGTATGTTGCCCGTGTAACCAAGGGAAGTCAAATAGGGCAATTATTACGTAAGCAAACAAAAGCTTAAAATTTCTCTCTGTAGGGCGTTTTAATCTTCTTTCCATGATTGTTTACAATTAAATTATTCAATTGTTTAATCATATACAACGAAATGAGTATTAAGTACTACATATTTAGCTATTATTATATTTGCTACGACACGGGGCACAGACAAGTGATAATAGTCTAATCAATTTTCAATCATGTTTTAGAATATTGTTAAGCGTATGTACTAATGATTCGAATTGATACATATTAATTTATGATGAAACTTAAGATTTAAAGCAAATAAAAAGAATTAAGAAACTAAAAACTTGAACAATCTAAAAGTATTAATATTTAAGGATTTTATTTTTTTTAATAATAAGCTGCACTTTTGAAAATAATATCTAGATTATAAGATAAGCAGGTAAATATGAAAACCTGCAATTAAAAACAAAATACAATCAGTCATTTACACTACTTAAAAGACAATTAAAAGTCTCTCAAAAAGATAAAAATTTCTCTTAACACTTTCAACGCTGCCAACGAAATATCTCGTCTCTCAGGTACTTCCAATTAATATTGGTGATAGTTCGAAATATTGGTAATAAATTGGCATCATTAAAACGATTATTTTTTTGAATCTTAACATATTCATTGATAAGGACGAGTTGATAAAAACTATATGAAAAGACAAATATCAATGGAAGTAATTGAAAAACGAGATATCTCGTCTGTAGCATTGAAAGTGTTGATGTAGAAGAGATCAACTATAAATAAGAAGGATTTAACGTTAAAAAGAAATAAAAGGCAGATCGAAAATCTTTAAAGCGTTTTTTTTAAGTACATATTTCTATTTTATTTTTTATGAATGATATTCTAGAAAATAAAATGTGTAAGAATAGCTACATTTTGCTTTAAAAAAATGTAGCAACAATGATATGTAAATTTATAAAGTATTTATACCCGAGGTTTTTAGAAAACTAGATTAATTAATTCTTAAATGAATAAGAAAACATTTAAAACATCTAGTAAAATGTCATTTAAAGAAAAGAAAGAATCTATTAAGTACTACGCCCTAACTCGGTTTATACCCTCAGGTATAATTACCACCTGCGTTTACGAGAAAATAATTTTTAAATCAATTTCTGCGTTTGATATGTAAATTATGCATGAAATCCAATACCTCTCTCAACCAAAACATGATAAGTAATTAACCTATTAAAGATCTAAAATCTGCAAAATGTTAGATGCTGCTTTTTTTCCCAGCGTAACATTTGAGTCTCACTTGAATTTCAATAAAATAGAATAAACAAATTTTGCATTTGATTTATTAAGAAAAAATTTATAATTTTATAAAATTCAACTAAGAATATAACCAAATTATTTCAATTAACACAGAAATAAATTACGATAATAGAAAGAGGACTGTAGAAAATTGAGAGATTTTAAAGAAAAAATAGTTCATTCAACACTTTTATTTCCAAGTAACATAACTTTATGCTGGGAAATGGCAAATCAGATGAAGGCGATAATTAAAATATGCTGCAGTTAACATTAAATCAGTTAAACAGAAGCAGTTACCTGAATAAAACTTTGATTATAATTAACATGAAATTTACGAATTTACACTTCGAAATGAAAATGCCGTTGAAATGTTTATTGTATAAATATGATTAAGGCTTATTTGAAATATTCCTTAAGGGTATCTATGCGTTAAATCTCAATTAAATTAGTTTTCATAGAGAAATGAATTAAAAATAGAAATTGAATTCACAGTTAAAAAAAAAGAAAAAAACGGGATTGTTGAGAAAATACAATTGTTTGCTTAAAGATTATTTTAACGTAATAATAAATTTTTAAAAATCACTAACAAGAAATTTGTCATCTTAATTAAAATAGATGTATACTTAAATACACTTAAATTATCGAATTTAAAATACAAAATATTTCGGTTAACGAAAGCTGCTATTCCATATTTCCTATATGAATATAGACACGGATTTAATATATAATCTTATTGTAATAATTTTTCTTGTTATGTCTCATACTTGAGCTATACAAAACAGACACTGATTTAATACATAATCTTATAGTAATTATTTTGCTGGTAACATTTCATGTTTGAGCTATGCAAGATATAAACTCACGATATAGTTTTGCGTGAGGGCATTCATATAAAATGTGCTTAGATTCATTTTTATATTATCTAATTGAAAACATTTTATGAAAGCAGAAGACACTCTTTTCATTTTTAAAAAAGTATTTGCTTTTTATTTGGCAATAGCACTCTATAAAGTAAATAGATTTTAAAGAAATTTTTGTATAAAAAAATTATAAATTTTCGAAACACACAAGAAAGGAGCAACTAATGAAATTAGCTCAAATCCATTTTAATTCACTTAATTTATTTTTGAAATTCACTGCGTTTTCTGAAGATTAAAAAAAAGGGAGCAATGTCACAGTACAACGTAAGGTGTCATATTATATAGTTATAGCTGACATGAGATAGGCAAATTTAACTAACGATACTCGCCATAACAAAGCAGCATTGATTGATATCCCATTAATTTGATATCATTAAAAAGAAAAGTTGATGCAAGCATGTCGACTCACACAAGAACTAATACAAAAGCATGCATAAGATCCCAAAATTTGTACAATTTAAACAAAATTCAGATTCGTTCATGAAAGCTTACTATATAACGGTACATAACGCATTGAGAAACAAACCTTCATCTGTGAAACCATTTCAAAGCTACGCACATTTCTTTTGAGATAAGAATTTAGGATATGCAAAGCAGAAGCAGCGAAAATCTCAGCCTAATGAATGAGCGCACGAGTTAACGCCGATGCATCTAATTGTCAATGAACGAAAATACATATCGTCCTTGAACGCTATTGAATTCCCGCCCAGCAACTCCGGAAATCAAGAGCACCAGTTCAGTTCCAAGATCTGTGGGCGGCAAAAGAGATTGCTCAACATCCCACGACCTTCCTCATATCTGTGCAGCAAATAAAACACAGCCCACGCCACTGGTTAACAAGTAGAACCATGCCAACTGGACAAAGGAAAGCAGTCCTGTCCCAAAGAGATGATTTACTGGAACGTACACGTCAATGACAAGGGCTTTAACACTTAATCGTTACAATGATTTTTTGAGAAGAAGCTTTATCTTGGCAAGGACCCGTCAATTTGTTCATACATCTTAAGCTTAATAATCGTCATTATACTCGTACACTGAAAGACTTCCTTGGAGATTGACGATGCGTTTGTCACGTTAACAGCTTTAAATTTCGTGCAGCGAGGAAGAAAAGAAAAGCCACGATTTAAGTCTCAGAAGCTCAAAGGAATCTGAAGATAGACTCCCCAGCTGAATAGACTACAAAACAATTTCGTAAATGGTAGGGCAGGGATTTAAAGAAGACGCTGATGGATAACATTCGAACGATTCCTTGTAAACAAAATCTCCAAGTCTACCCTATTTTATACGATGTTTTATTTGCAGAAAATAAATTGATTTTTTCCCCTCCAACCGTTAACTTAATGATAAAGACATTAGTCACTTAAATTCAATATAGATCGATTTTTCACAACAAATTGATGTCAAAAACTAGTCGCTTTGCATGCAACCATGTTTTCCTTTGTTTGTCATTGTTGTATAAGCATGGGCATTGTGAGCCCCAAATTTGAATAAGCATTTGCATTTGAGATGAATGAACTGTATAATAAATCTCATAAATCAAAGACTTATAAGTTTAAGAGGCAATATCTTTATTTTTCATTCATTTGTATAAAAAGACTGCAATGTGGCAAAACTATAAGAAGAGAAAAACTAAAAATTCACACAAAAATGTATCGTCTGATTTTTTTTTTTTTAAAGGATAGAACATAAAACATTCAAAGATTTCTCTTTTATCAGCAATCTATTATATAAAATTATACTGCAAGCGCATCTCAAATACAGTGAAACATCGTTCATATACCATTATTGGATAGCGTAAAACGATGATTAATGAAAAAAATGTATAAAACAGAATTTTTCATAATCAACATTTTTTATACAATTTTGATTATTATAAATTTAATGCTCTTAATGCAATTTTATTTCAAAGTAATAATTTTATAGATTTAAAGATAGTATCGATACATTGCCACATAGAACTGAAAATAAAAATATAATTTAAAAATTAATTATTTAATATAAATATGAAAAAAATCAAATCATTATCGCCTAATTATGCATTTATTTTATTCCAATTTTTTTGTTTAATTAACGTTCTATAAAAACGGTATTAATTATCGCCTAATATATTAATTGTTTCTGAAAGTAAGTAAAACTCTATGAGTCAACTCAATTTATTGCTTAATTCATACGGTTTTTGGAGAAAAAAAGCAAAAGATTTTCATCATTGTTTAACTTAGCATTAATTCCTCAATATATAAACGTAGTTCTGAAGTCATTATAGCGATATCGCATACTTCTCGAAAAACCCAATTTTGCATTATTTGAGTAGCATAAACTAAACAATGTTTACTTTTAAATCAGGATTGTGTTGAAACGACGTATAAGAAATATATAAATGATGTTTAACGATATCTAGTAAAATTAACAAGCATAATTGTTAAAATAAATGTTGATAAATTGTATTTAAATAAAACCCTGAGACATATTTATTTAGAAAAACATATTTAGTGATCTTTCCATGCATTTGAGATAAATTTGCAAAAGAAATTTAATTGTTTTTTCATCAATTTATTTTAATAATGGACAAGAATTAATCACCAATTATTTTAATAATAAAGTTTAAACAATTGAAATTCATCATTCTTTCTAATATTTTTATACAAAATATATACATAAAACCTAATTCTTAATCATCTGCAATCAAAATCATTAAAACTTCTTGGAATATGAATTGAAATATTGTAAATGGAAATGAGTATATGGCGTTTACAAATTTACTTCTGGCTTTCATTATATTCACTAAAATACAGTCTCTTTATATCTGAAACAATAGCTGGGAAGCAATATAATTTCGGATAATACATGTAAATTCCTTTTTTATTTCACAATTTCTATTTTTTTAAAAATAACTCCATTGAAGAAGATTCCAACTTTAACGCTGAAGGATTAAATTAATGATGAAGAATCACAAATGTAACGAGTTCTTTAATGAGGATATATCGTCCGAGGATTTTTGGTCGAAAGGTTTTTGATGAAATATAAAAGATAGAAATAATTTGCTTTTTTTTAACTCTTAATCACTGAATTATTGAAGCCTGAGGATCAAATTATTAAGGAAAAGAAAGAATTTCACACAAATGAAGTAACCAGATAGTTCCTGAAACTGAGCAGAGAGCTTCATTATTGTTTTTAAAAAGTGTAAAACAGGCTTCAATCGTAAATTATTGGAACAAGAATCTTCAAACAGGACGATAAATTAAGTTTAAAATAAAATATAAATTAAGCTTCAAACAGCAGCAAAATTGTACGACGCATTGCAGGTTTACAAAAATAAAAGGACTACGTGAATTTACGGCCGGTAATGAATGCATTAGAAAGAATTTTAAACATGAAAAATTATATTATAAAATATTTTTCTCTGCCGTTTAATAGAATAATTTCGTAATAAGGCACAATTTCAAATTCCATCAAAGATCCATTAGAATGCCCAGACGTTAGGGAAGTTCAAAAGGGGAACTGCCTGTTTTAAACTCGTTGTCGTTATATGAGCCCATTTCAGAGTTACAAGGTTAACCCAAAAGTGGTCACAGATTATGTCAGGGAAGTTTACCCCCAGGTTAAGGAAGTTGGAAAAGGAAATTGCATGCTCAAAACTCGTCATCAGCATGCGAACTCAATTCGAAGCGACAAGGTTCATTCTAAATTGGCCATAATATAAAAAGGTCTTCTATTTAATAAAATTAACTCAAAATACAAACTGGAATTATATTTAGTTTGAGATCTTGGAAATTTTATCACAAATGACTCGAAATCGCTAATAACACTCTTTGTTTAAGAAAAATTGTAAATCATGGTGGAAACCTAGGATGCAAGCGTAATAGACCTAAATTTATAATTGTTCTCTACATATATACAAAAATTTTTTCAGTTGCTAAAAAAGCTTCGTATCCACAATTTTATATAAAATGGTCACATTGTGACCTCATTTTGTAAAAAAAATCTAAACATATAAATGAAAGATCACAGTTATATCCATAATTTGATATTCATACAAATATAAACATGAGCATTCCAGATCTGCATATATAGTTTTCACACTCTGTTAAATTCTCAAACTCAGCTAACCAATCCAAAACCGTTCTGTATCTTTTATTAGCTGCAATTAATCACGAAAACTTGGCAGTCATTTCTCATTTACGAAAATCGCCAAAAGTTGTTCGGCATCTTTTATTAACTACATTAAATCGCAGAAACTCTGCGGTCATTTCTGAATTATTACATATTCACAGAAATATCCATAGTTAGATATTCATACAAATATAAACATGAGCATTCCAGATCTACACATAAGGTTTCCCATTCTGTTAAATTCTCTAACTCAGCAAACCAATTCAAAGCCTTTCAGTATATTTTATTAACTGCAATCAATCACAAAAACTTGGCAGTCATTTCTCATTTACGAAAATCGCCAAATTTAGAATTCCCTGGAGTTTTCTTCAAAACTGATCAAAACAGAATATTGCAGCAAAAAGATTTCACCAATTAAACAACCGCAGCAGCTGGCTACAAAGACTGTTTTGTGTCAGCAAAAGAGCAAGCAATTATCGCAGTTTCAGAACAAAGGCGGTTCAATGGCGTTGATTTTAACGGAATTTTGCATGCCTAGGCGATATAATTAAAGGGATGGAGGGCTCGTTTATTGACATGGACACAGAGACACGCCTAAGCGGGTGGTTGCAAATCATGACGGCACGGTACATAACGTGAGAGATTACCATTTGTCATGAACGGGAAACTGGACAAAATAGTGCCTAGCGATTCAGACTCATCCCTTTTATTTGGAGTTATCGCTACTCCTATTTGTACAATCCATCTCGCGTTGAGAGAAATAAAAGATTTCTTGCACTCGCTGACAGAATAATGGAGCGCAATGGAAATGAAAGTTACAAACCTCACTATTGGTTTCCAGAGAGGGATGGTTAAAAATGATGGTTCAAGATTAATTGTAGGCAATAATGCATCAAATGCAAATTTTATATATAACAGTGATGAATGTTTGCCTTTAAGCTTTATTTTCCAACATAAATAGGCTTAGAAACAATCTAGGTTCAATCGGCAACATTATTAGAAAATAACCAAAGATCCAAACGACTCTACAGCAGCCCAGTAAACAGTTAAGAACAAGTGATTTTATTTAAAAGAAAAACAGGGGGTATAACATTTAAGATATCATTTGAATGTTGACTGAATTTAAACATCTACTCTGCCATGAGGGTCACCTGTAATTAGTGGGCTCATATAAATTGCATTATGAGAATTCAGTAAGGTAGTAAATGTGTTAGTAATTAATCTCAATTAAGAT
>JAPMOQ010019132.1:1616903-1657198 GCA_026543055.1 Argiope trifasciata
ATATATGTCCATTTAATACAGACTCATCAGCTGTTTCTTCCTTGCAGTGTAAATATGGCCCCCTCCGTATGCAATCACCCAAAAGTTTAAAAATACAGTCCTCGCTATTTATAATAATGACTGGTTTCGCGAATTCACTTGACGCAGGAGTTGAAAGTGATTCTTCGACTTCGAAAATATTTAAAGACATTTTAAAAAATAAATTCAAAAAGATTAAATAGAAAAAGGAGGATAAAAAATCCGCTTTACTTATAAAATGTGCATTAAAAAAGTCAGGGGAAATACTTTCATAATAATCCATCGTCAAAGAATAAGCAACGCCATTATCAGTCGAGACTAAGAAGATGGCAAAAAAGACGGATGAAAAATGCATACTTTATTCTAAACGACCACCCAAATAATACATGAAATGCATAAATTTTGGGGCAAATATGAAGATACTGCCAGACAAGTCGTATTTTTTGCGACGCATACCTATATTTGGTCGGATGACCAAGAAAATTAACATAGAATTCTTACTTTTTATACACAAACAACAAACATAACACACATGCAAACATTAAGTCATTTTTGACTTACCACTCCAATATCTGTAACGCTTGGCTTTACACCAAATATGGGATTGACAATCCAAGAACCTAAAATAAAAGATAACATAATAAAAATGCGGAATGTAGAAAGCATAAAACTCTACAAAAATATATATACACAGCATATGTCTAAATATTGCGCAATTTGAAATAGCTATCATAAAGAAAATACACAAAATCAAACATATTGAAAGTATACTAAAAACAGACTACAATCTGCATAAAAATGTTACATTTTATCCTAATTTAAATATTTTTCATATATGATGTTATCAACTATGATATAAAATTGATTCCAATTTTTTCTTTTATCCATAATTACTATACACTACAGAGCATTACAAACTTTCAAAATGAAATATAAAAAAAGAAATATATATTCAACTATAGTATGTGGTCGGTAATTTTTATAAAAATCCTCCTATTTGATCCATATTTCATTTTATAAAAACAAATTACTGGCAATAATTTAGTCATTAATATATTATATATTAATGACAATGTTCTGCGATGAAAGATAATAAATTAGAATTTTATTCGCACAAACGTGACAAAATACATAAATTTTATCAAAAGTAGTAAAAGGCTGAATTTAGAAAAATGGGGTATTACGCATTCAGACACTATGCGATTTTATAGCAGCAAATATGAGATTCAAACAATAATAAGTACATAATCAAATGAAAAGAATCAACATAAGACGCTATTTAGCATATAAATTTGTGTTATTGTATAAAGTATTTGAATAAAATATCTAATACATAATATATATATATATATTACTGGTGTAGTTGCTCAATATTCAAATTAAGTTCGTTCTTGCTTTATTTTCAAGTATATTAAGTCTTCGCAAGTTCTAAATAATATGCTGGCTAAGTATTCTGATTTTTTTAATAAGTTAACTCTTATTTTCGATTTATGTTTTCATAAGCCTTTGAAGAGTATTTATAATGGTCAAAGTTAAACCAGAATTATATTCATTGCTAAAATAATTCTTATTGCGTATTTAAATACGATAATTGTTTTTAACATAATTTAAATTCAAAGATATGAAAATACTTCGATTTTAATTCAAAAATAAAAACACCTCTACGTTCATTCAAAGATTAAAGATGTATCTATAACGAATTAATGCTTTATCTATTATGAAAAAGGGACAGATAATTATTAACTTCAATCAAGGAAAATTTTATTATGAAGTCTGTTCACTTAAATAAAAATCTTAGAAATGTTTATATTAGTCTTCTAGTATGCAAAACCAAACGGTGATTTGAAAAAAAAAAAAAAAAAACCTCGGATTTTTTTTTCCTTTGATAACTTCCCAATCATTGATAATGAATTCCTAAGTCATCCATAAAAGAGTTCTCAAAATCATCAATAAAAATATGAGATTACAAAATGTTTCAATATTTACATCGCAACTTTCTTATTTGTGTTCATAGATTATTATCATCTAAATGTTCGCAAATACTCCCCTGCTTTTATTAAACACAACAAAATAATTTTGTGGTTGAACCAGCCTCCGTAAACTACAGGAAGTGAACTAAATCAAGCCAAAGATAAGACTGGGAAAAAGTATAAAAAGGAAAGTGAAAATGAAGATAAGTAAAAGCTTTCAGTGCATTAAATTTGGCATTTTATAGTACTATCTACTCAGCTATTATTTATATAAAATAAATGGGATGCAGTTTTTGCCCTTTTCTTTTAACGTTAATAAAATTGAATCAACCTTTATTAGCATTTTCATTTAATGGAACAATAACAAGAAAACCATAAAACTTGGATGGAGAATCTTATTAAAAGGATAAAAAATACATTGAAATTTATTTTGGGTTTAATTATTCCCTTATTTTGTTATTTCTAAAGTACTTTATAATTATTAGAATCGTTATAAACTAGAATATATACATGATCTTTACTAATCATCAACAAATATGTACCACTACCTAAGTAACCGGAGCGTTGCTGCCGCAGAAAAAAATTATATTATGTGCAATCAATCAATAATTTTGCAATGTTTTATCGAAATAGGATGAGCGGTAAGACAGTATATAAAATACGAACAAATAAATATTCATTTTTATATATTAGATTTGTGTATTCTTTTAGAATTGTAAAATTTGGCATTCTTTCAGAATGGCAATGAAAGAAACTATTTATTGGATCTCGTAACTCGTTTAATATTCGTACAGAATTCTCAAATTTTATTTTAGAAAACACGAATAAAATAGTTTCTTTTAAAATTGATTAAACATAGAAAAAAATATTTAAATCATAAAATCGTTAATATAGTTTAAACAATAATTTTTGAAAATTAAGATGGTGCAATATTATCTGTACTACAATATTTTTGATGGTTACTGCGAAAAACGCTAAATTTTAACTAAAATATAAAACCCAATGGTTGTTGCCTCCCCAAAACTTTCTCCCATAATCTGTAATAAAATTGTTTCCTTTGAGAATAACTTGCATGCCATTACGTCTTTAGCTACAAAATAATATTTAACTTGGATTTAACATTTCTACAAAATCTATTGTCTTCTCGGCGAGTTATTTGGAGGTTTATCCTTGATAAATATATGCTTTTGAGATTCAGTTTTTTTATTATTATTTTGTTATTTATATTTTAGTAATATAAATAATACTATAATAACTATGTTGTACTATCCCTATAACCATCCTGTTGATGTAACCATGAAGCTGAGCAAGTTTCATCACAATCGGATTAACAGTTTAGGAAGACATAAGATATATACAGACAAACATTCATTTTAATTTATACAGATTATACTAACAACTGCAATGGCAGATGCAAATAAAATGCATCATTCCAAACGAATCTAGTGGTAACAGTCAAGTTGTCAACGTATTTTTTTCCTTCCATATTTATAATATTGAGATTGTATTATTGGCATTATGCAAAACAAACAATTGAAGCAGAAATGTGGCTATCATCAACAGAAACGGTGTGGTCTGGTCCCACACATCACAGAAGCATTATTGCAATTTTGTAGAAACCCATGTTTGTACAGTTGACGGCTCATGTGAATCAGCGAAAATGTTAGATGATGAATGACAAATGTTCGGCTCGTTCGATCACTGCCAGACACCTGTGGTTGCAACAAGACACCCACGCACTGATCGAAGCAGCTGCTTTGCGAACAATGCAACACACAACGATGGGTGACAAGGGGGGAGAACAGAGAATTTCTTTTCACACAGCCGCCATATTAATACACAATAGGTAAACCTCTGGGGTACAGGTAATAGCCAGCCTGTTGTTATCTAACTGAAAAGTGTTCCTTTAGAAGAAGCGTGTTTGACAAGTTAGGTTATTCCCCGATGCGAAATTTGTTTTAAAACGAAAAATTCAAAGCAGCACAACATAAACTAAATCCCTGAACTAAACGAATTTAAATGTAATTTGTTTATATTCTAACGGAGATAAATGAAAGAAATAAAAAAATTAAGTTAATTAAATTGAACAGAGAAATTTAAGATATAAAGCAGAATTATAAAATCAAAGGAACGAAAAATATTGCCCAAGGCAAATGAAACTGAATTAATTTCGAATAAATATAAGAAATCTAATATCTAAAATAAATTTTATTAATGAATTTGCGAGAAGCTTAAAATGTCAAATGCAGCAATGTATATTTTTAAAACCAATTAGGTAAGCCTGTATTCATTTAAATTGGTTTATTTTACTACTTAAAAAATAAAAATTGAAAACAATAACCGTGAATTTTGAAGGGATGCAGAAGATATGAAATAATAATAAAAAATATCCATTTTAATTTTTTGATTGTTTTTAGCAATGGCTTTAAATATCATCAATGAAAATGTTATGCTTCAGCTCTCAATTCTTTATTTAGTCATACATTACACATAGTTTATGGAATTGTAAACTACGAAGCAAAATTAAACTCACGACTACTAAAAAATCTTAAGGTTCAGAGAAAGGCCATATGGTGCATTTGCCACAGATTAAGCTAAAATGGACACTGGGCTTAATAATCCTTTTTAATTTATTCTTGAATTTGCAGTGAATTTCTCATATTGCAGAGTCAAAATACTATAAATAGATGGTATATTTATTGTATTCTCTTTCTCTTTTTTTTATTTCCTTAACATCTCTATTAAATATGACCGATATAAAATGATTTGTTTCTTATAACACTTGCTATTGGACAAACCCGCAGTTTCGAAGACAGCGCTTAAAGCAGATAGGGTGCGTCTGTTATTTTTATCAGTAGAACCTTCTAGAACCAAGAATACGACTTTGCCACTCATATATCACAAACATTATTACGGGGCAAACTTCATTCATGCATTTTCCTTCACAGATCGTAATTTAGACCTGAATCAGAGAACGATCCCCTCTGAACCAGTACCCCCATAGGTATTACTCTAAGATATGAAGGACTTAGTGACCACGACAGATTTACACGAGCGTTAGTCAACACCACACACGGGAAATCTTCGGTTGGCGAATTCAAATTCGCAGCTTAACGGACACAAGCCCCAAGCCCTACCAGCCAAGCTACCCCGGCCATACACATAAAAAGAATAAAAATTCTAATTCTGAGTGACAAATCAATCAAGATGTATGTAATAAAACTTACCATCTTTGATAACTTGTAGTAGAGAGGAAATAAATGAATATAAATGAAACTATTTACCATTAACATTATAACAGAAATTTAAAGCTAATTTATTATGCATTGCAAACTAGATCCCTATTGCTAGGCAATTTTAAACATTTAATAAATATAAAACGCTTTAGAGCAAGGAAAGAATAAACGATAAACGGAGTACATCGACGTTTCGACTCGCTGTATTATATCCATAAATCATTAAAAGCTTAGCATTTTCCCATTGGGCTACTTTATCAAAATCAACTTGACACAGAGCGAACTAAAAGCAACGTAAGAAAATAAAGCGAAACAGAATGCCGAGATGACACGTGGAAGTAATTTATTTAGACTGTATATTTCTGAAATATATTAAAGGAAGATGAGCATGAGACATTCGCAGTATTTTATTCACAGAATTTATTACCGAAGCATCTCATTGAGAGATCAAAGCAGCACACAGAAAAATAATTTCCAGTCGAATAGTAACTAAAAAGGCATAGTACGGCTTAGTAATATGTATCTATATAAGATTGGTAACTGATAAATCACTGTCGGCATTAGAATAAATTGATAGCTCTATGCATTATGTTTTCCTAGTGTACCTACAATCGAAACACAAATATAAGCCAGTTTCCACTGAAATACCTCCATTAATACTATCCGCATATTGGATCGAATTTAGATATCAAACACAAATATCACTAAGGGGTTTTAAAACAGTAAATATTAAATTTACTGATAATATCAATGAGAAAAATTACGGGAAAAATTAAACATGAAAGATAAACAAGAAACTTAAAACACCGAAATTCTGTTTCTGGTAACTATTTAGATGGCAGCATCCCTTTTTTCTTATCGGATACACAATAGAGCTTGGGAAGCTTTGGAACAACTGTTTATGATATTGCCAGTCTGATAGAATAGGTCCAATAAAAAAAAGGAGCATTAACCTGTTAGTAATCAACAATCCAATTCATTGAACAAGACGGCGAAGCAAAAGGAAAAGTACCATTATACTAATCCTTCAAACAACCACACAGAGGAATAAGAAATATTTGGATGACTGAAGAAATATCAGAAAAATTACACATAAAAAGACATCGCTTTGTTGCTTTAGTGTATTCATATCTGTGTGGTTGGATAATTCATTTATGTATAAACTATTCTTATATTTATTTAGTTAATATCATCAGTTGCGGAGATACTGTATGTCTTCACTGTCTCGTAGATAAAATAATTATGTATAGTTTAAAAAAACATATACAATCTTCTGAACATAAAAGTTATTTCAAAAAACAAAATTTTTGTTTTCATTTTTTGGATAAAGCTATCAAAATGTTTTATAAATTATTTAGAATTTTTTTTTCTTTTTGTCTTGGTCGTTTTATTGCATTTGGTTTGCATATAATTTGATTCCTCTATAGGATTTGATTCGCATTTTTTAGTAAAATTCTTTTGTGCTGCTAATTTGGGTTTTAACTGTTTATGTTCTTAAGAAATTTTTCCTAAAATAGAAAAAAAAATTAAGATAACCGCTCTCAAATAACAGACTACACAAAATTTAAAAATTTCCAAAACTAATGTATTAATTTAAAAGGCAAGCAAAATAATCATCCTTATATAAACACACGACTTGCAGGATGGCTTTTAATTTCCAGTAAAATTACACCAAATAAATCCATTCTTAACGTATTTCATGCTTCCCCTTTTCATCTGAAATATGGTCATCAATAGAGACCAATATTTCAAATATGATAAATGTTAAACTAATAGATAAATATTTTTATTAATATTACTTAAATAACATGTCACATTATACTGCTATATTATTGTTTTACAATAAAGAATTAAAAATTCCAGCTCCCTCAATTAATCATCGTCTGCATCGCATATGATTATGTATTGATTCTTCTATGCTGAAGCAGGATATAAACAGGGTGTCGATAATTAAAAGTTCCTTTAATTAAAGCCGCTTACAGCCGTGACCAATCACCTGGAAGTAGGAAATTTTGCGGATGACTATAAAACAACGAAAATTTTAAAAAGTTGGTTTCAAATATAGCCACCAGAAGACTTGACCATCTGCAGTATTCATGTGAATTATGTTTCCTTTCTAGTGATGCAGCAGGAGCTATAAAACCGCAAACATTTGCATTGTTTATAGAGAATTTGCTTCTTATAATAGTTTTCAGTTCACGAGATACGATTTGTTTAATAATTTTTTTATAAAAACATCTTTCTGCACCAGCTGCTCTTTGGAAAATCTGAACCTCTAAAACAAATCCAAATACTGTTAACGGACTCCAGAAAATGATTATGACTTTTTTTAAAAAAACAGATTAGTTGTATATTTATTTTGAGAGAGAAAGAAAATCCATTTTCCATAAACATAGTAAAGGAAGTTGATGTTCAAGTAAAAGATAACAGAGCTTCATATTTTCAAAACAGTAAGTGCCAGTTCCCATGCCAAGTTATCCTGGAACGTTTGTTGTTTTAAACAGGTACAGTAACACATGAAAAACAATTCATATCTACAACGAATTTCTATAGCATACGCTCTAAAATATCCATTGCAGAACCTGATCATTTTTAAACGCTGAATTTTTGTTTTTTTCATCTATAAAGTTTTACACTTCTCTTACAGACAATTTAAGTTATAAGTAATTCTGAATTAACAAACTTTAATTTCAACTCTGTGTATCCCATTCGTTTACTGATTTAAGAAATAGCAAAAATTAAGCATTCAATAAATATAAAAGCGGAAGTAGAATTAAACGCCAATCATACAGTTCCTTTTCCCAGTAATCAATAACGTACTATGATGGTTGGAAAAAAATAAGTAATATAAAAAAAATTAAATTAAATTTCTACATAGGTCAACAAAGATTTTTTTGTTACTCCTTATTAAACCATTATCAAAAAATAAGCATAAAAAAATCATTGATTTCCGCAAGAATTGAATTTGCATTTTTTACCTTCACGCGAAAAATACTGAAATCCTCGCATTTTACCTATTGAGCCTATTAATTTCAATTTGCATTACAAATTGCTACGACTCTATTTAATGTAATAAAATTTAATTTAATTTAATTAATTAATTAATATTTAAAAAATATATTAACATCAAGTGCCCTCCACTACAAGTTTTAAAAAATGTATTTGGATTTGAGTGGGCGAATAAAAAGTATTTTATTAACGATTGAAAATTTGAACAATATATAAAAATAAATTCATAAGGGAAAAGTGAACTAACAGTAGTTAGGGAACTGAAAAACTTCCATTCTATTTGATAATTATTAAACTTTGAAAAACAATAATAATGTTACAACATAGTTCTACTGCCACGATATTGCATAACTGAAAATTATTGAAACTATATTTTCCAATATTTCTTTTTCCTGTTCAATAAAAATTGCTTTATTTCACAAAGAAAAGAAATTTCGACACAAAAATAATACCCCTTCGGCGATTAAACGCATTACGGGTTTTCAAACTAAAACAAAATGGATCCCCGGTATCCATTAAACATTAAACCAAAATTAAAACTATTGATAAATCTGAATTGAAACACTTTTCAAAAGAATTCGAGAGGAATCAAAACCTTTGAAAAATCATGACGCACCAATTAATAAGAAAAAATGTTTAAGCCTTGCACAAGAATAATGATTCGAAAGCAGATCACAAATTTCTTCGGAATGAATTCGGAAACATGCAAAGGCCTAAACAAAAATAATTCATTCCAACAATCCAATTCATAAAGCAACGGAAAGATTAACTAAGAAAAGTACAGTAATATCACCCACATAAAACATACTTCTCACATGGCATATTATGTGTAATTAAAGTATCACTTTCAAAATATTAATAGGAAGCTAGAGAGTCATCCATCTAGCTTTAGAAAATTTCTTTTAGATTCTCGCATGCACCGTCGGTCAAGAAGAATATAAATTTGGCTGCATGTCTGCGGCATCGATTTATTCCCCGAGATCATTTGCCGTTGCATTTTTTTCCCCATTCTTTTCTCCTTGCTCAATTGAGATCTTCGTATTCATTAGGGCATGGTTAAATGCTACATATTGGAAGAAAAAGAAAAGAGATTTTTTAAAAAAATACGAGTCATAGTTGCAGAGTTTTAACTACTGGGCGATTCCGAGTTTCAAGACGTAACAATAGATAGTTCCTGTTTAAAAAAAACAAGTAGCAAGTTTTCCTTAGTGTTAATGAGAGATTAATACGGAAAAATAGCGACGGATGCTTACATAGAATACTAAAGCTAGTTTCGTTAAAATTTAATATTATTTTTTGCATAGTTGACTGAGTTTAGAGTAAAATGCAAATACCATACAATTTTTCGTTTCTCTAAGCATTTAAATAAGTAAATGAGCAATGGGTAAGATTTTGGTTTTTAAGTAGGACTTCATGTTCGAAATTTGATTCCACAAAATATCCTTTGAATACCCAAATAAAGCGCATGATAAATCATGAATGTTATACGTCTTCTCGTAGTTATAAGGTGGATATTTGGAATCAGAATGCCAGCCCAAGTGTCATCGTCATCATCTGATTGGAATTAAGATAACAAAGTTTCCATAGCACTCGCGTTCCTTCCCAACGGAATTTTAAACTGAAAGTTTTCTTTCTGTTTAAACTTTAATAACTTATCAATTCATTCATGTACAAAGAAGAGTTTCAAAAGTCAAAGAATCTGTTAAGAATCCATAAATTGTATCATATTCCATTAATATCAATGACGATTTCCGTTTATATTTGTTATTAGACACCGATGGCAAAACTTTTATAAATTTTATTTTATTTTTCACTTATTTTCATCATTACTGACAATTTTCTTAATCCGTATTTTTCGCATACGAAAATTTTCCAGTTTCGAAACCATTTCCATTTTATCTATTAAAACATTTAATTCGCTTAACTCATGTAAAAAAAATGTATATCAGTGTTCTCAATAAAAGAAATATATAAAAATATTTAAAATAAAATTTATTTTAGACATAAAAGATATATTTTAAGTATTCAAGAATAAATAAATTGTATTTTATGATTAAAAAAATAACATTTGTTTTAAATGTTCAATAAAATTTAATTTTATTTAAATTTATTTTTTAAAATTAAATCAATACAATTTATTTCAGATGTTCAAGAACAAATGAAGAAATAATGAAAAACCATAATTTTGATTATTAGAGCTAAGCTCTCAGCAAAATTATAAAACGAAATAAACTAGCTCTCTATCCATACGAGAACACAACTGATATGAGCTTATAATACTTATAATATTACTTATTATTTATGTAACTTACTATTTAGAAAACTTACTTATTTTGAAAGTTAATTAAATATCAGTATAAATACATGCGAATAATTTTAAAAATCTGCTTAATTAATGTTTATTATTCAAATCCCCTAACAAAGTTGATTTGTTAACTTATAAATAGTTTTTCCACTTTGGATTTATTAAATAACTATCATTTTCATTAAAAGCTAAACCAATTATTATTGATATATAATACAAAATGATGATATATTTCTGTAGCTAAATGATGCGTAGTATCACTAGATGCGCGATCTATTAAAAGCTTCTATGCATATTCTAAATAATTTTATAAGAATAATTACCGAAGTTCACTCCAAAATCGCATTCCACTTTTTTTCTAAATTAAAAAAACCTAATTACTTTTTTACGACATTTTTTCTTCCCTACCCCCTTCTACACACCTCCTGGTACCACACTCTTGTTAGTATCACACACTTCTTCCATGCAATTAGCCCCAGAAATCAAGAACGGGGTTCAAGTCTAAAATTACTATCCTAAAAAAGTAAAGCCAACTTCTGACACAGATTAAATTACCAGCAATAAAAAAAATCAAATTAAAAAAAAATTACCACCCCTGTCGAAGTCGCATCCCCATGTTGTCCGTGATTCAGCAGCACTTAAAAGGTCCAAACTGTGCCACTACTCAACGGAGATTTCTGAAAGACGCAATCATTGATGACTGTGATGAAACGAGAACGGCTTATTATTATTCACCGCCTAATTATGGAGCAAGTACGCAATGTCTCAGCATTTGATGTTGCCGCAAATTACCACATGCAGGAGGGATTTTTCCTTCTTTATACCCTTTTAATACGGTTATAAAAAAAAGTGGGGGGGTGAGGTGTTTAAATATCATCACCACATTGCAGCTGTTACGTTATCAGTGGTACTGTATATGAGATTCAAGGTAAAAGAGATATGTTAAACAGAAAAATATTTTTCAGCTTTGTAAAGAGAAAATTCAGGTTGCCAGCTAGGGACAAAATTATATATTTCCTAATACCTGGTTTAACAATACTAAGTTATATTCGAATATATTTTCAATATCCATGATTTCTTTCAACAAACCTTAGTGTTAAACACCATCTGTGAAAATCCAGTACAAGGAAAGTTTATATTAAAACTGAAAGTCGTTTATTTCAGGGATATACTTCCACAGTATATGATGGGTAGTCTCATTTCATTATACCATGTTTAATAATATTGCTTTCTATTCTAATATATTTTCAATACCCCTGACTTCTTTCAACAGCTCTTAGTTTTAAACACCAAAAGTGAATATCCCGTGAAATGAAACATTATATTTAAATGCAAAATTGTTTATTTCAAGCATCTACTTCTGTAGCTAAAGGATGTGTAGTATCATTAGATGCGCAATATATTAAAGGCTTCTACGCATATTGACAATCGAATTTACAGAGACAAAAGAAAATGAAATTTTTAGCGCTCTCTGTCTTTAAACTTAATTTGTAAATTTAATGATATTTTTTCCACTTTGGATTTATAAATAACTCATTTTCATTAAGAGCACTTTTTTTATGAACTAACTTTAAACGGGTCAAAAATCATCCGTAATGTTATTTTTTTATGTTTTATAATGTGAATTTATGGCTTTAAAATAGAAATCCAAACACTGAAGTGAAAATGGTTGTTAGACACAAAAATAACTGCTCATTCATAAAACCAACTATTTTGCGTAACTATATCAAAATATAAAAATAATGCTACTGCAGATCCACTTTTTCAGTTTAAAACTTAAGATGAAACTAGAAATTTTAAACACGGTTTTGAAAATTAGCTGAGTTTAAATTTTTACTATATTTTAATTTATAAAACGTACCAAGAAAAAGAAGCAATTATTATTACATACATTGCAATTCAGTTTGCAAAAATGATGAATGTGTAAAAAAATTATAAAAAATTCCCCGTCACTCTAATATAACTTTGAAACAAAAATTAAGTAAAGTATGCTTAGTAACACTTTTTTTTAAATATCTCGGTATAACCTATCTGCAACTTTTAGGGAATTTAAAAATAAAAAATAAAAACAGCTTCGAAATTCACATTGTTGCATTTGCATTATTTATTTTTGATTAAAAATCCCGAAGTAACAATCAGTAACAGCTATACTACTATTAATTTTTTTTTAAATCATTCTTTTTCTCTTCTTTTTTTTTAAACCAAGGCGTCAAGGAAAAAAAAGTAGAAAAAGAATGAAGGGGTGAAAAAAGCTTAAAATATAGCCGACACTTTCGAATCGGCCAAGTTCCCTAAAATCAATGACTTCTTCCCCCCTTTTTGTCCTGGAAAATTCTTTTCAATAGTGATTTGCCCCTCGTCTTTTCAGCCGATCAAGCAGAAATTTATTTAATATCGGTCTTTTAACAAAGTAGCAGCTGAAAATGCAAGTGGGTTATGAAGAACAGAGAGTAAAAGGAACCGAAGGTAGACGGAACAAAGGATTTTCTACTTGATGCTTGAAGAAGGTTCCGTAAAAGCCTGATTCTGAACGGTATGGTATTAAAGATGTCAGACAGACAAATATTCAAGCCGGTATAGCTTCTCTTTTATAGCCTATAACTTGGATTTCAACTGCCTAAGTACGCAGTTGAATCACTCGAAGAGAAAATAAACCAAAATTGAAGGAATAAAATAGCCGCGAGTAAAGAAAACGCTGAATCCTTTTTAAAATCTAGCAGAAGTTGTTTGCTTTAAATGTTACTCAAGCCAAAAAAATATTTTGAACCATAGCAAATACAGGAGTTTTTTGAAGAGTTTAAGTGCAATAATTGTACTTATTTTTATCGCAATAAATTATTCCACAAATATATTTTTTAAAATTTAATAATAATTATAGACGAATGACGAGTTTTTCCCAAAAATATATTAATCAAAATATATTTTGAAAAAAAAATCCTTAACTTAAGCAACAGTAACGAATTAAAATAGCTATTTTTTTACTACTTTAAAATTCGAACTCCCGCGCTTCAAGCGATATTTATAAAATAATAAATATTTTAAGTTTTAACAAGTAGCAGATTTTGCTACATTGCAGATTTTGTTAAGGCTTGATATTCAAAAATAATATTCGTTAAAAAAGGTGATAATATTTTCAGTATTTTCACAAGCCTAATATATATATATATAACAATTTGGATTTACTTTTTTAAATTTCACTTCGACGAAGATCAATTTTTTTTAAAAAAAAATGATATTCCAACATGGTTAACTGGCGTTTGGAGTCAAAGGAATTTTTTAAGCTCGACTTTCATATTTTAAGTTTCTCTAAATAAGCAAGATTATTAGCATTAATTGGCAACTTTATGCATGATTTCGCATATACACAACATCGAATGATACGTATAAATAAGGGAAAAGGGAAAATTTTATTTTTAATATAATATATAAGATATAAATCAAGCTCTTTTCCACTATGACTCATAAATCAAATTTTTTAAAGTCTTGATATTAGATATTATCAACGAATCAAAACCATTTGTCATTCATCGCATTATAATATCACTTTTTATAACAATAAAAATGGATTAAAAATTTGAAAAAAAAATTATATTTTAAACCACCGCCGAAATAAAAAAAAAAATCATTTTTTCCGTCACCTATGTAGAGCATTAATTCACTTAACGCAATCTCAAACCCATATCATAAACGAATTCAGTATTACGGTAATTCAAATTTATGCTTTAAAACCCCTGGTGAAATCCCTCATTAATAAATTAAGGGATAGGGCGCGTAAAATTAAACTTGGCAATTACAAAGTAAAAACATTAATATCCTTACAACTTGATACCAATAATATCTTCCCCAGCTCGAGGCTCATTAAGTTAGTGGGCTGACAATGCCTAAGATGCCCTCGTATTAATTAAAATCCGAGGTAATCAACCGTAGTGGGCACTGCTCAAGAATTCATTTATCATGATAAGATGACTCACGATAATGATCTGTAACGTTTGATCGTTAATCATGAACCATATTGATGATTCTATTCTCCAGAGCAATAGTTCGGAACTATCAAGAACTTTTATAAAATAGGGAACTACCCATGAAAAGAGCAACAAACATGTGTTGAATGAACCACTAATATTATTTAATATGAGAGTCCCGATAAGAATAAGTAGTAAAAATTACGAGCGAGTGGATTTTAAACTAAGTATTCCAAAAGAAAGAATTTCTTACTTCTTACAAATATTTCAGATAAAACAAAAACTATTATCTACAGAATTTTAGAAAATTTGATACAGATTATTTCAATAATGCCTTAAAAGGATAATTTTATAAGTTTCATTACTATGGCATAGTTTTAATTGTTTCCTAAATTGATACTTTCGGAATAACCTACCAAATTTATTTCACCACGAGAGAACAACAATTTGGATATGGGTAAGAAATGCGGAACGTATCTGTCCGCACCAGAACACAACAGCAAATATATATCTACATATTAATTTATTGATTGAATTAAGAGATTCGTATAGGGTTTTTTTGACACGTGTCTAAAGACTCATAGGTATTTTGCGCAGGTGTTAGGGATTTTTATCTCTTTACTCGTGGCGTGCGTATCAAAAGAGTCAGCAATTTTTAATAGTGCAATAACTTAATATAAAAGTGACATTTGGATCAGGAAATAACAGAAAATTTTAGAATGAAGTAACATGCAATAAAATAATATAAAAATTAGGAGTTTAAAATACATAAAAACTAATATTAATAATATAATATAGAATATAATAATAAAATTCAGTTAAATATAACTGAAAATGGGCAATAAAGTTAACATATGTTAAAGAGAAATGAAAAATATGAAAAAAATTTAAGTAATTACCAAATCTCCTGATTTTCATAGATTATATACAAACTGATTATTTTATATTGATATCGAGAATTATAAATTTTATTTCAAAAATACTTACATCCGCATCTTCACGGAATTGTGTGATGTCTTATGTACGTTTAATTGTTATATTCTTTTATTTCAACGACTACTTTTTTTTTATAAAACAAGAGCTAAGCAATTAATAGAAGAAGTCACAAAAATGTGAGACATCAGTTGTATTGCATAAACACTATTCAGCAATAGTGAAAAATATAATCAAAAATAAAATTACAGCAAACCAGTAAAGTACAACGGTGGAATGAGGAACACTACCGATTTTACATTAAGAAATGGGTTATCTAATGAATGCAAAGGAATAATAAACTATTTACCAAAAAATATTCCCATGAGAACTACGAAGCAGGAATACTGTTTGCATAAAAGAACGCAAGCATAAAACAACTACAGCGCACAAGTCTATTATAATGTCCCAAACAATCAAAAGCTGATTTTTCTACTAAAAGCAAACTACCAAAAACAATGAGCAGCTGAATTTTAAGAGTGTAATATTCACGGTTCGGTGAATAAACCTCACCGTTGACAACCGGAATATGTCAGAAGATGGACAAACCAGCTGCAACTTAGATTGCAATAAAAAAATACTCAACTGAAACTACAGAAATTGCCATTTGATATTCATAAATTATTTATTCCTTGAAGAAATTTGCATCCTTCCATGTAAGTTAAATAAACGCCCAATTTCGAAACTACACAAAGAACTATTTGGAACTGAAATGCAATACCAGAATGGTATTTTAGATAGCATATCCATTCCAAATTCCCATACATCATTCCAGCTATATCTGTGTGAATTTGATTGATATCTCCGATGGTAAATTTCATACACAAAGAAACATAAAATATGAATTCCTAAACTTCTAATCGGTATTTTTTTTCCCTTCAAAGAGAATAAATACCGTATGAAAGGAATCATTTAAAGAGGTTATGATTTCCTAATACAATGTTGTAAATCTATATAAGAAAAAAGAAAAAAATGCCTTTAAAATTAAAAAGAAAAATTATTCCAAATAAAAATGATCAAACTGTAATTGCAAAATGGAACAACAGAATACTAATAGCAATAATTATAATTGCTTAAATTACAATTTTTTCAAGTGAAATCAATTTTTCACAAATTACAAATGCAATCAATAAATAACTTATATTATCTACATGGAATTAAATTATTCAGAATTTGTTTTAGAAATGCAAATTATGGAAATATACATAACTGCTAAATTGACTTTATACATGTTAATTCAATTAAACTCGATATACATATTAAACAAATAAAGGGGGGGGGGATGAGACATTTCAAAATCATAAAATATGAGTTAATGCCAGAAACACCACAAAAATCTAAATAATTTTTCTCAAAATCCTTCTTATTCTCTCTAAATCGCCATAGTATAATAATTCAGTTCTACATCCCATTCTTATTCAGTTTACGATTTCCGTTTCATATATTAATTTAAACCTTTAATAAAAAAATTAATAAAACCGTAATTAGGATTTAGAAAATATTACGTTATACAACGATAAATGCTAAGTATTTCGAAATTTAATGCTTAGCTTAAGACTTTAAGTAATCAATAAAATAATTCTAAACAAACACTTCCCAAATTTCACTTAATGCCGAACAGATTCATTTAATTCAACAGAATTGCAATCGGAAATACCGCATTAATGCACAAGGCAATAAAAATTAATAAAACACGTAAGACAAGTGTAATTTCAACAGCAGAAAGAAAAATAGACAAGCAACGTTCAAAAAGACGATACGGCAGTCACCTTAATGCTGCAGATATAGAGAGCAGAATAAGATTCTACGACTGAGATTCGAAGACATCCATTTTTGGAATTTTAAGCCTTTGCAAAGGAAGGACACGATTACAAGACTAGTTCCCCTAAGTGAGAAAGTTGACAAACAAATACGCTTGCAACAGAATCTCCCAAAATATCCAGATTTCTACCTCGGTAAGCAGCTAGCTAAGTATTCCCCACTGAAATAAAGAAAACACTTTGTTATTTTAATTACCTGAAGCAAATGCAAATATTGAACGAGAAAAGTACTTATCTTGGATTATTTATAATCTCCAGATTCCTTTTAATTATTTGGGATTCTCCCCCTCCCCTTATTCCGACCAGGGACAAAGGGAACGGATTTGATGCGGCTTTAATTATGGCATGGAATCGGACACTTTTGAAAATACTCCGGAAGATACAAAAATAATAAAAACTGGAACTGATCATTACGGAAAATAGCCCCCTTTAGCAATAAAGAATTTATCTCTGCTTCATTTCTATTCATTCAGATGTGTGTGTTAAAGCCACGGTAAATGAATACACTTGTTTAATTAAATTAAGAAAGACTCGAAGGTGGGAAAGAAACATTCTTCTTCCTTTTAGCACACAAAAAGCAACCGCACAAACGCGACATTAGAAATCATTTACATTTTCGCGTGCAACGTCATGCATACAGATGTAAAATATAGTTGTTTTGAAAGAGGTGAGATGCAGAATGAAACGGATGGAGAAAGAAATGAATTAAATGATAAAAGAAAAATCTATTCACACAGTAATCTGTGCTATATTCTAAATCAACAATTCCATCTCAGTTAAGGACCACAAAGGAAATATTACTCATTACAAGAAGGTTTGTAGATTATTTTCACTTGTGATCCATTCTAAGGATGAAAAAAAACTTTCACGCTCGCAAAATTGAAGATAATTCTCTCTTTTTTAAAAATATATAGCTGAAAGAAAGGATTCAAACAAATTTTCAATAAATTTTAATTCTAAATTTGAAGATTTGTTTAATTATGTCCGACTACAAATATTATAGAATCTGAGAAAAGACAAGGATGTGGAAGTTTTTAAGACTCAGAACTGTTAATTACAACCGCCCTATAAGTCAACTTTAAAAGCATTCGTCCAAATTATTTCGAGACAGGATTCTAAAAGGGTACGAAAACTTCCAAAGCATTTTTTTTTTCAAACTGAGAAGCAACAGATTTTAAGATACCATCTGGATTTTAAGCAATTTATCACAATTTGATGTAGAATTATATGAATTTATTTATGTTACTGTGGCAAGAATAAGATCACAAGAACAAAAAGCTGTAAAGACCTGATTACAGAAATCCTTTATTTTGATAAAATTTTGTCCCCATTGTCCATATTATAAAGTTTAATATTAAAGGTATTTTATAAAAAAAGTGAATTCACAAAAAGGCAAAGCAGTTTTGAATTAAAAGAGGAAGAGAAGACAGGGGAAAAAAACGGTTCCAACGGATATCCTACCAAATGTGTTTTGGACATAATACGTGAAATCCAACAAAATAACGCAAAATGAAACGGAAAAGGCTAATTGAACTCATCAACTTCCCACAGTTACTTGTTTTTCTTTCAGCACTATCATTCATGTTTTTACAGGTACAATAAAAGAAGAATAACAACAAAGAAGATAAGACACGAATTAAAATCTCCCCGTAGATTCAACATTTTTTTTTCTAACTTAGCCTAAATTAATTTTAGAGAAAGTTTCACAAAAAATTATAAATCAATCAACGAATTATTTGACCCCCCCCCCCTCCTCCTATTCCATTAGAAGAAAACCCTTAATTTAATTTCGCATTAAATATACAGCACATTTAAAGAAAAACTTAATTGCTATGCGAAAACGCTAGCTAAAACAATAATTCACCATAACAAAAAAGTGTAAAAACAAGCACGAAAGCCAAAACAAAGGGGTGGGCATAAAAGCGTTCCCGGAAATTAACACTTTTAACATCTCAATGATTCTAGTTCACACATTCAGTGAAAAAAAAAAAAAGAACCATTATTCATAATTCTGTTTTCAACTTTAAGAGTTGATGTACATCACAAGTTTTATAATTAGATTTTGAGGTGAGAGCCATTGTACGAACGGGGGATACATATTGAGCAGATGGTCTGGGGAGGGGTTTCTCAGCCAGATAAATGAAACAGCTGACAACCCCCAAGCACTTATCCCTATCTCACAAATCAAAAGTACACTATTATTGGCCAGGCTTCCTGAACCCGCACCGGGGAGAACAATTAAATCGTTCAAATTGACGAAGCAGATGTTAAGCTCTGAACCTGCACCCATTAAAGGGTTGGGGAGGAATACATAAAGCAAAGATTTAAAATTTTGCCAGAGGTATACATTTTAATTTATTCTTATTTTAATTTCCTCTCGATATACACTGAGTCATCCAGAGTATTACTTGATGAACATCACGAAATTGACCCTAAAGTTCAAAAGTTAAAATGTGGAGCAGTAGCTGCTTTGTTCATGAAAATAATGCATAATTTTTTTTTAGCGATTATGCTTGATTGTAGCATTAAGCATATTCTAATAATGTAGCATTTAGTCACGATTCCTTAAATTATGTATTTTGATCCTTAATGGAAATGTATTGTAGAACTTTGATATACAAAATCTTTCAAGATGTGTTTATTCGAATTCGTCAAAATTTCCGAAAACCATTCCAATTTTATTTTGTTTCTAATCCAGACAAAAATATTTGATTGCAGTATACCCTAGTGTAATGCCAGGCGACAATTTCTTAAATTGTGGATGACGATCCCTAATGGAAACGTGTTAAAAAATTAGGAGTACACAAAAACATTCTTAATGAATTTATTCATATTTTCCAATATGTGTAAGCAAAAAGTGTTAAAATAATATTTTGGATTTTACTTTACTGAAATAGTCATGCATTTTAAAATAGAAACAATGCGAAATGAACGATCATTACACTATTACTAGAACCCAGGTACTTAAATTATTATATAATTTAGAGTTTAACAAAATCTCTTCAGTTTTAAAAAAGATCCGAGTTTAGAACCACCATTTTAAAATATTCTGTCGTTCCTAACAAGACAAATATGTTTTTTCTACTTCCTTTATGTTTAACATCATGAACATCAATGATTAAAATTTCCATACATGAGAACATATTCAGGTTGAAAGTAATGCCCTTGAATGCCGACTAATCAAACACAGACAGCGAATAAAAATATAGATGGTGCTCATCAAAAATTGGTATACATTCTTATAGAACATTTTCCTTTATAAATTTGCTTTCTACCCACTTAAGAAAATTTAATAAAGTAAATTATTAAATTTTCTTTTAATAAAGCATATTTTTTTCTAATTCAATAAAGCCCATTAAATATATGCATAGTCTGAAACATCTCAATGAATTAGTAAGCATACAAATAAAATAGAAAAACAGCAGCGGATGAAATAAAAATAAATTTGAACAAAAATAAATTAAAAATGTCTGCCTAAAGATTAAAATTCAACCAATTTAATAAGTTTATTAATATTATCATTTAAATATACAAGTTTATAAAGTTTTACAAGTTTCCAAATGTAAAATTGCCAATGAATCAATCCCAACAAAAGACGCATTCTTTCTAAATTCAAAGTTAAATGAAAAGAAACGCCACAACAACAGTTGCTCTGAATTTTCTTACGATGGACTGACTACCTGCCCATTCCTAGCTGCCGACCTATAAAAATAACTTTTTGCGAAGAATGTTATTTTTAAAGGGGAATAAAACCCTTTTCAAACAAGAAATTCTCACCGACGTTCAACCAAAGTTAACGCAACCTTCCCCCCAACACGCACCAAACAAGCAACAACAAAGGAACATTTTATTCTCTAGCCTGCCACGGTGATACCAGACTCGTATAAACGTAATTCGTATTTTCTTTAGCAAGAGATACGAGCGCGAAGCTAACATAAAACATGGGCAAAGCAAAAAGGAGGGGAAAAAAATCTCTAGAGTGCAGGAATAACGGCAAGGATCTTTTCCTTCATCCTAGGCACAGGTTACAACAACTGCAATTGGTACCGTATAATAGCCGACTCCATCCTTTTTTCCTGGGGCTAGGAGGCCCAAAAATGTCTCCGGTAAACAGCTAAAGGGGCTGCCAACCCAGGAGTCCAGGTCGTAAAACAAGCAAACCGGCGCAGTTCAGATACGAAGCCCTTCTAGTGTCTGGTGCTAAGTAACCGATAAGAGACCGTTTAAAAAACACCCAAGAAGATGATGACGTGTTACAAAGCTAACCAGATAACAAATGATTGAAAGCTGAATAAAAAAAACGGAATATCAGATGATGGGGCTTCTGAAGATGATACTCCTTGAGGAAAGAACATTAGCTAAACATAATGCTCAAAGGTAAAGGTAAAAAGGCGAAAGGAAACGCCTACTTCGTCAAATACAAAAGATCGGTTTTTTTACCCTCATATCAGACTTGTGGTAGAAACGTTAAAAAAAAGGCAAAGAGGTTTTAATAAAAAGTTCGAAATAACTTTCATCAATATTTCCGTAATAAAAAAAAGAGGGGGAGGTAATCTTACATACAGTATAATTTCGATTATTGGAGCATATTGAGGATGTCATCATCTGAGAAAACCAAAAATTCGGCTAACAGAGACTAAGTGGTAAAGTCTATTTAGCAAGTAATATCATGTATAAACATTTTAACAAACTCCTCGATTACTTATTGAACTTCTTTTAAGAATGTTAGCAAATATAACCAATTTTAACAATTTATTTTCATTCATAATTCATAATGATTCTTTAAAAGTGTTCTCTAAAGAATACCTCCCTACTGAAAAATGCGAACTTTTCAATATTTGGGCAATGTCATTCCCCTTCCCACCTTGAAAATGCACCAAATTTCCTACATCTCAATTAAAGTGTTTAAGAAAGGAAAGGTGTTTTGTGCCATTCTAAATAACTTCCTGAGTTACAAAACATGACCGTTCGATAAGAATCTTTTTTCAAAATGTTTCTATTCTGAAATATTTCCAAATACCAACTTTGGCACTCTTCTCTGAAAAATGTTATGATTTCATTAAAAAATGAAAACAAAGTTAGATTTTAGGTTTCCGCTTCAAGTTACTAGATCCCCATTTTAAAGAAGATTGTCCACTGAATTTCAAGAAAAGGAATATTTAAAAACGAACGCCCTTTCTTTCATTTTTTCAACGAAATGATGTGTTAATTAACATTTTCAAGCACAAATCCCGAAAAAAAATTTCAAAGCAAACATTTTACTCCAATACTACAGAAGAAAAACATAGCTAGATAACTTTTTATTCACAAATCGATTTCCTAAAAAAGACTAATTTTGAGTTTTTTCATTGAAATAAATCCTAGGAAACAACACATTCATATAATTTCTTTCAATGAAATTTACTTAATAATAATACGAGTGTAAAATGCATTTAAAAACACCAACAATCCGCTGTATAGGAATTTATCCTTAAAGTCTGAAAAAATGATGAACCGTACTCCAATTCCATGAAAAGTAAAGAGTAAACTATATTTAATGTTCTGAATCGAATATTTAATTTAAATTATATTCTGGGTTTGCTAGAACGAATATTTTTCCTAAACCTTACTAAATTATAGTTAATTCATTTATATCTTGAGGCTTAATTTTTTTTAAATCCAAAGTTTATGAGAATGATTTAAACGTTTAATGCTGCAAATTTTATTTATTAGCTAAACAAATAAATTGGCAGCCAATCAAACCATCAGAACTTCAAACTTTAATCTCTGAGGTACTAATGTGGACTGAATTTAACTTTTTTTCAAGACGTATAATTTATTAACACTTCTAAGCATAGATTTTAAACTCGCCCATATAAAATTAAAAGCAAAATTACTTTAATCCAGTGAAAAAAAGAAATGAACAGGATCCTACAATTGTGAAACGACACATGTGTTAGTTCTGCCCCGCTTGGCAAACGCGAGAAGACATCTCAAGGCCATTTACATTAGCCAACTTCACTGTCCTTCAACATCGCGGGGATAGCGGTCGTTAAAAGCCAAGCTCCAAGTCGTAAATCCCTTCATCTGTTTAGATAACTGCAAACTAAACCACGTAGAATAAAGAAGCTAAAAGATATATCGAAAACAACATTAGGTCAAGAGTTAGCTCCATAAAAAAACAAAACAGGCAAAAGCTCTTGTCTGTAGCTCTTAATGGTTTCCACTGCCAGGTAATACGCGATGGTAAAGGTTTATGTGTCATTGGTCGACATGCGGCAGGGTAATTTGTTGAATGTGAAATGAGCTTTAACTTCTTTTTTCTTACCTTTAGGGAATATCAATAAAGTACAATGTAACCTATACCAAGAATGTAATCGCATTACAACAGGCCATTTAGGGAAATTAAATATTTTAAAAACATAAAGAGAAAAATGCAGCAAAAGTTGAATGTGTTTTTAATATTTTCGTTTTTATGTTACCATTAGGAACTCAGTGTAAAGAATTTGTGATAATTTAATCACACGCGAGAGCTGCAACATACAATGCAATTTGGGGTGTAAGAAAAGGCAAATTATTAAATCGGCAAAGTAAGCGATTCCCTAAGGATTGCACAAGTTTAGGGGGCCTGGAGACTTTCAGGTGTTCTTTAAGATATTTAGAAATTCAATTTTGTGATTTCATTTAATTATAAAAGTCATGTTATTGAATGTATTGAAAGTATCATTTAAATTAATTTTGGAACATTCTAGTATCATTCCTAATTAATTACCATCAACAAGTTTTATATTATCCTATTTTATAATTCTAAAGAAATGAAGAGCTTTATGATTTTTTAATCCTTTATTTACCGAATTATGTTGCCATCCATTTTTCAACCTCATTTCTGTACCAGTAGTTGAGCTACCTCGCAGAATAATCCAAGGGAACCCAAGAAAAAAATGTAATTAACAGAACTGTCTTAATTAATTAAATATTTTAATTCCTACTTCAAGCATATATTAACTTCATGTTATTTGGGTTACATTATCTGTGTTCTTTAGAATAAAATCAGCAAAAATAGTCATATAGTAAAGATATAAACCAGATTTAAATGATACTTTTAAGTACCGTCAGTAATTAAAGAGTTGAAAATATTTGATCCTATTAATTAAATATTAATAAGATTGTGCCCAGGAAAGATTTTAAAAAAAAAGTATTTTATTTTCATATTTTGTTTAAAATTACTTTCAAAATTCGAAATGCGCATTTTTGAAACATGATATGCTGAAACCAATTTTTTTATCTTTTTAAAAAAAGCAGTTTCAGAATTTTTTAATTTGTTACTTAAAACTGTAAAATTATTATTATTGTTATTACCTTATTTATTAAATTTACTTTTAGTTTTTTTTTAATTAATTGTGCATTATCTATCAAACCCTCAAAAATATTCAAAAAATTTATCCAAAAATATTTTTTTTGTTTATAAATTTTTTTCTCCTTTTTTTTTTTAATTTTTGCCCTAGATTTCTTTTAAATTCGAGCTTTAGAAAAAAATCGAATTTTCATTGTGTTCTCCAACAGCTTAGAATTTTATAACAGCTTAAAAGTTAACTTAAAAAATCAGATAATAATTTGCAGTACATATCTAACATAAACATCTCACAGATGTCAAGAAAATGAAATAGATAACTACTAAAAAATACTTAAGATAGTAATAAATCTACGAACCTATACATTCATTCCATTAATTCATATCTAAAAGTTCAAGAATCCCATTCTACAATCTAATCAAATTTAACAAGCGAAAGCGACCTTGATGAAAAATGTCATGGATGTCAATAAATTAACATACTGCATTTTACTTATCAGTAAATGAAAGAACCCCGAGTTAGGGGATTGGTTGTTCCCTAAGAAAGCAACAACATTACATAAAACAAACGAGAGGGATTAATCCTGATTGAAACTCGTTGATTATTATGAGCTGAAGTTAGTTAATCCCATGTAATGGACTTTGTTCAGCCTCCTTTCGGATTATCGCCGATTACTATGAGAAGATTATATATATGCTTAAAATAGACCCATCAAAGGACCGAAAAGTAAGTCGAGGATAAATCTTTAATGTTCATGCAAGGAAACGTGTGCCTTCTCAATATTTTGGAATTTACTTGAAGGAAAAGCCAAATACAAACAAGAAATCTGCGCCCATAAAATAATTATTTATTTACTTGGACAAAGAAAACCAAATACAAGGAAGAAATTTGTGTTGATGTCTAATGCATGTTTCATCATTTAACTACTGTCTGAGCAAAATGTAAACCGAGAATAATTTTTTAGTGTTTATACAAAAGAAAACGAGTCCATATTGTAATTCAATACTTACATGGGGAAAGAAAATTTAAACTATACACAATGAAAGCCGTTGCTTCTTTATATACTGTTCATCTATAACCTATCACGTATATAAAATGTAAATATAAAATAAATTTTATAGTTTATACAAAGGGGATTGTGCCCATAAAATAATTCCTTATTTACTTTATGAAAGAAAATAAAATGCAAACAAGAAATTTATGTTGATATCTTATGCATGTAAAATATAATAAATTATTTATTTAAAATATTATTTCTTTATTGCGTTCAGGTTTCTGTGAATAATATTGGTTTCACTTTTCATAGAAATATGTTTATAACAGATTTCTACACCGGCTAAATGAGTCGCAAAAAAAGTATAATCGCATTAGTAGAATAAGTTTAAGACCAAAGTTATACACTAATTTAAAGTTCAAAGCCCCCACCTTTTTTGCAGCTGCTAAAATCAGCATTTATTAGGAACATCAAATTTCCCAATTACATGAAATTTATTTTTCAATGCAATATTCCAGTGATAAAGACTTAGAAACTACAACATTTTAATTATGATTCCGCGCCCATGCTTTCATAATAATAGCGATAGAAGCATCAAATTCGAATCGAGCCAGCGCGAGATACTTCAGAAAAGCTACCCTATCTATATCATTTTTTATAAACTATTTTATTGTGCGTCACTTTTCAAAAGGAACAATCGAGTCACTTAAGTAAAACAGTCTAAAGCAATCAATATTTGGTATAACAATATAGCCCTTCGTGAAATGTTGATGTCATGTCCTTGTTAACACGGAAAGGGGATGCAGTGGTTTCTGAGGGTAAAAACCCCTGAGCATCCAAAGGCATATGTCTGACTTCTAGCTCAAATAAAGATAAACATTCGCTTGCACAACATCTTTTTACGGGGGGGGGGGACTCCTCCACAACACAAGGGAAGAAAAACCAAGTCCGAGCCAGGAATCGAACCCGGGACGCCCCGATCACGAGTAAGACTCGCTATCCCTAAGCTAGGGCGACGGCCCTTCGTTAAATAAACCGAATATTAAGAAAATAATTAAAGAAAAAGCAAGTTCCTTTGTACAGTTAAACACAAATCTACTCGTAATTCCTCGTAAATATTTAACTTATTTATAACCGTGTGAGTATGCATTTCGCTTATTTATACGCTGCGCGAATGTAACGCAAAGACGAAATCAAATCTAAACTATTTACTATAACATGACAATGAATAAGGAAAATGTTATTGGTGGAAAAAAATAACGTTTAAAAGATTGGACACAGAAGGTAGGAAAAGCACGTTCAAATATAATTTATAAGAATCATGCTAAAAGGCAAAAGAAGCTAATTGATAAAGAATTAAAACAAAACCGTTCACAGCTTCAACAAAGAAAAAAAAGGGGGGAAAGGAAAGGGGAGCACCCTTACAGAGAATAAAGTAAATTTCGTCGTCACATATGCAAAGTAATTAGACACGTGACAAAGTGAAAACTTTTTTTAAAAAAAAGTATAAAGTAAAAATACAACTCAAATACCTTAGCATCTATAGCCCGACTGAAATTTTTTGGCAGTTATCTAAGAAAAAGTACACGAGTTTTCCCATTTCTATGATGAGTTTACAAGCGGAGATAAGTAAGGGTGGTGGCAGCGGAAATGGCCTCCCCCATTTGGAGTTGAGAGAAATCTCACTTACTCATCCTATTAATATATATATATATAAAGAGCAACCACTTTTACGGTAAGATGGTGAATGGGTCCTAAAGGTCCTGACGTTAATGAACAAATATAATGACAACTGCTTTTTGAAGATTTCTTTCCACCGCCATTTATGGCTTCATTTTACCTTCTATTTTACCCTTTTTTGCTCTCTATTATCTCTCTCCCTATCATCCATCCCCCCCGTTGTGCCCCTTCCTCGCTAAACTTATTTCCGATTTAACACTTATCGCGTCAGCGCTGTGCTGTTTCGATTCCATTTTTGGGTAAAAAGTGAAAGGATATATATATATATATATATATATATATATATATATATATATATGCAACATTAAAAAAATAACTTCTGCTGATGTATATCTTTGTGCACCAGAATTGCTCAGTTTCGTCGAGCTTATTCATTGCATTTATTTATCAGCGTTTATTTATTTACTTTTTTTATTCCTTACAGAAGTAAATATTGCGAGCACAATCATCACGAATTGAAATTCCCATTGTATGATATTCGAGGAGTCTTAAAGAGGAATTGTTTATTTGAAATGTTTCACGTTTTCAATTCTATATTGGTTTTAAATTGGGAAGGAATACTAAATTGCTCTGTAATACAGACACTTTAGACTCAAACCATACTAGATTCGATATCCCTCAACTGAATGTCTAAACACCCACACGGTGACAGATAGCAGCTAGAAGAATTAATCTAATTCGAAAGTTTTGGCGAGATTCAGATTGACTCAAGTCTTATTGTGAATAGACTGAGCTATCCTGAATTATTGTCCATGGGACCATGTAAATAGTTGGAAGTGACAACACATCCCATTAGACCATCAATGTAAAGATTTTAGGTTCCAATAAATTTGGACAATCAAAGGAAAGTATTTCATTAAGTGGAGCAAAGAAAAAGCGAAAATAATGATTTATGATTCAAAGATTAACAACACACTGTACTGCATACAGGATATTAAAATAACTTTGGAAGATTCCAAAACAGCATATTTATTAAAACATGACATACCAAGTTCGGGCATAGAGATGATAGGTAATTAATACTTCCAAACAGTATATTTTCTTCATAATTATATTCTTATTTTCCAAAGACATTAGTAGAATTTTATTCAATTCCACATGTGACACCACAGCAATAAACAGAAGATTACCTCCTTTTATACTTTTTAAGGGGTCAGAGGAATTGCGTGTAAACAAGAGAAAAACATTAATCACGGAAAACAACTATCATCAACCCTCATTTAAATTTAATCGATGGTGAGAAATAATAAATGCTGGGGGAAATGCGGAAAACGCAGAAAATGGAAAAAAAGGGGGCTAAAATATATGCTTACTCTTCCGGGAAATTAACAAAACTATTTCCAATAACTGTATTTTCCCACTTAAAGTACCATACTGTGTTACATCAACTCAATTTTAAAAAATTCTGGCAATTTTTCTGATTTCTTGCATCGGATTTGTCAAATTCAACTTTAATGATGCCGAATGTCTAAATACTTCCAAATAGCATTTATTCTTAGAACGCCAGTTCTATCCCTATAAAGAATCCATTCAAATGATTCGCAGTAACTACATTAAATTGTGACAACCAACACTTGAACAGCATCGATTACAAAACGGTAGTCGTTTCAAAACAAGGGTTGACAAATTTAAATTCAAAGAAACTGACAGAATGAATACTCCCGAATTTAACTATTCTTAACAAACCGATTCTTACTTTACCTCACTCCAAATAGCATTTATTCTTAGATCGCCAATTCTATCCCTACCAAGAATCCATTCAAATGATTCGCAGTAACTACATTTCATTGTGACATCCAACACTTGAAGAGCATCGATTGCAAAACGGTAGTTGTTTCAAAACAAATTGACAAATTTAAATTCAAAGACACCAACAGAATGAATACTTCCGAATTTATCTATTCTTACCAAACCGATTCTTACTTTGCCTCGCTACAGACTTATCAAAATTACTCTCAGTCCCTCAGCATTATGCATAGCAGCATAACAACGCTTTACCCATTGCGCGTAGTCTCAGCACGGATGAACTATAAAACCGTGTATTATGGTATTGGATCGAAAGATCTCTAAACGTTAATGGGAAATTAACGAGGGGTGCAACCAACTTTCTCGGTAACCAGCTGTCTTCCGCCTGATGGGACTAGTCTGGAGCAGCCAGCATCTTTGACCGAAGCCAGCGCATCACACTTAGTGTTCCCTTTTCACTCTGATATAAAGAGAACAAATAGATTTTACATTTTGAACTCCATCAGCCGTTAAATTTGGAAGCGGCGCTGAAAATTATAATCGGCGCAAAAGACGGGAGGGGAGGGGGGTACATTGTTGCACGCCCCCCGCCCCTTTCAATTTAAATAGTTTGGTGGAGGAAGGAAGAAAGAAGGAGAGAGTAAATTCGTTCTTAATAGGGAAACGTAGGTTCTTTCGCAAAAACAATTTTCTCTTTTAAAAGAAAACTTTCTTTCGAAGATGACTCTCCGGTACCTTCTTCTTATTCTTCCAAACCTTTTAGCAGAAATTTAAAAGAGCTCATCGATAATGATGGGGGTTTGAAAGAGAGATTATTGGTGGAATTAACTCCACGGTATTGCCCAGAAATTATCGAAAATTGATGCCGGTCGTAATATCCTGCGTTTGAAGTGTCCCGCTAAACACGTGCAATGCCGTCTCTTGGAACTCTTAAAAAGAAAGATAAAAACTATAATCACGCAATTCAAAGCGAATGAAATAAAAAAACAAAGTGCATTTTAAATTGTTATTTAAAAATAGGAAAAGTTCGTAAAGGAGAAAAAAAAAGTTATTAAGCATCCAATTATGAGCATGACATATGCTAAATAAAATATCTTAAGTAAAAACGGAATAAATGTTCGTGAAAGCAGATAGTTCATGCTTTAACTGATCATTCTATTTAGACTCATTCAAAAGAAAATTAGAATCCATCATTGAATTCATCGGTAGGACAAACGCTTTGTCCAAGACCATTATTTGTGCTTTAAGTTTGGATAAATCTCGGCTGTTGTTGCTTTTTTTTCGTGCCATATTCTTTAAAATTTTTCTTCTCTCTTTCAACATGAAATAATTTTGAATAAAATTGCTAGACGAAACCCATGCTTGCTTTTTTTTTTTTTTTTTTTTGCATGGCGCAATTCATTGGAAATCTAAATATAAATCAACTATGATTATCGAGCCAGCTTGCAGTACAGATACAGATAACAGGGTAGATGGATTGAATGTATAACCGCTTAGTTGTGGTTACAGTGAAATAAGCTCACAAATTTCGATATTTAAAGAATTAACACTTGGGATATGGAGAAGACCAAAGAGCAAAATAATAAAATTCTGATAACGAATTAAACTGTTTCTCAATACAACTATGCATAAAAAAAAAACTCATTTTCCATTTTCAACTTAAAAATACAGATTTAATAGAGCGTAAGCAAATCAATTTAAAATTAAGGTTGAACATAATCGCGATCATAAACAGATTTTTTTAAGTTATCGCTTCCTTATATTCAACCTAAAAATAAATGTTAAATGTGACCGTTACTGTATACAAATTTCCTAAGATATCGAAAGACTTATTTCAAAATTATTAAAAAAATGATTTTTTTTTTAAATTAAGTCAATTCTTTCTTATGACAATTTTTTTTTACTTCAATTACTTCTTATTAAATAATTACAATTAATATAAATATGTATATACATATGACAGAATCACAATATTAAGTGTCAAAAGAATTTCTTTTCCAACGATCTACTGACGGTATATATCCCTAAATTTATATCCTGCTAAATATCTGATATAAGAGAGTTTTTTTTAATTCTATATAAAACTAAAAAAATTAATTTACCAAAAAATATTGATTTTCGCAAGAATTGAAATTGTATTCTTCACTTTCATGTGAAAAACACTGAAATCCTCTCATTTAGTCGATTGATTTCGACTTTCATTACAAGTTGCTAAAACTCTATTTTAAGTATTAAATATTAAATTAATCTAACTAATATTTGAAAAAAAAAAAAACTGCATCAACATCAAATGCCACCCACTACAAGTTTTAAAAAAATATTTGAACTGGAATGGATGAATAAAAAGTATTTTATTAACGATTGATAATTTGAACAAGATATATAAACAAATAAATATAGAGAGAGTGTGAACTAATATTAGGAATATAAAAAGAATCATGATAACATATTGTTAACCGGTTAATATTAATAATCAAAAAAAAAAAGACTCATAATCATTTCCCACCCAAAGACATAAAATAACGCCTCCTAGAAACTGAAACAGAGATGAATTTATCCAATCAACTGCGTGATAGATCCATCGATAGAGGAAACAGACATAGATTAATGGCACTCTTCACTGTGAAAGGAACATTACGCCTAATGGTTTGCACGAAATGCAAAGGATGATGATACATGGAGAGAAAAATAATCTATTCTATTCTATATTTGCTTGTATTAAAATTGTTTGATATATATTTATGTGCATTTTTGTTTGAAAATACAAATAGCGATATTTCACTCCGAGAATATGTATTTCTTTAAAGTATCAGTCTTGTCAATTTTCTTTCCTTAACCTTCTCTTTATGGATGTTACGGATGCTGAGCTAGTAACATTTTTTCTCCTTTGTTTTGGGAATGGTATACATAAGCTGTACTGCTAGATCGTCAGGATTTGATATCTTTTCAGGAAATTAATTTGCCTACTATACAGCATAATCACTTTGTATATTTGACCACCCAACTTTATTGGATTCTTCCAGTATTTTTTTTTTTTTTTTTACTCAAATACTTTTCCTTTATGTCAGTCCTTCATTTAATATTTTTATGAATTTGCTTTAATGAATGATGAGAAATAAAAGAAAAATTGTAATGAAACTTTCAGACTATTATCGTCCAGTTTTTAAAGGACACTTTCGAAGATTCATTTACAGTTGTTGAGGCGTCACGGATTTCACATTCTTAAGCGAAACTAATCTGTCTGCAATATTGTCATAAGTTCTGTACATTAAACCACCCAACTTTATTGCAGTTTTTAAAGGACACTTTCGAGGATTCATTTACAGTTGTTCAGAAGTCACAGATTTCAGATTCTTAAGTGAAACTATTCTGACATATTGTCGCATCACTCTATACATTAGACCACTCAACTTTATTGCATTCTTCTAGTATTCTTCACACAAATACCCTTGTTTTATGCCAATTCTTCATCTGATAATTTTATTAATTTGCCTTCATGAATGAAAAATAAAAGAAGTCTATAATGAATTGATCTAATTATTATCACCCAAAATTTTTACAGGACGCTTTCGAACAGCCATTTACAGCTGTTGAGACGTCACGAATTTCACATCCTTTAGCGTAACTAATCTGTCTGCTATATTGTCTAATCAGTCTGTATATTTGGTCTCCCAACTTTATTGTATTCTTCTAGTATTCTTTACACAAATACTCTTGTTTTACGGCAATCCTTCATCTAATATATTTATTAATTTGTTATAATGAATGATAAGAAATTAAAGAAAAATTGTAACGAATTTATGTTATAATTATCGACCAAAATTTTCGCAGAAAGCTTCCAGAGTCATTTACAGCTGTTGAGACGTCACGGATTTCACATCCTTTCGCGAATCTATTCTGTCTGCTGTAGTGTCTAGCCATTCTGTATGTTTGACCCCCACTAACTTTATTGTATTATCTGAGTATTTTTTCCCACAAATACTTTGGTTTTAGACCAATCCTTCAACAAATATTTTTACTAATTTACTATAATAAATGACAAGAAGTTGAGGAAAAATTTTAATGAATTTATGTGATTATTACCGTTTAAAATTTTAACAGGACGCTTCCGAAGAGCCATTTACAGCTGTTAAACATCACGGATTTCACGTTCTTTGGCGAAACTAATCTCTCAGCTATATTGTGTAATAAGCATTTTTGTCTAATCAGTATTGTCTATACGTCGACTTTATTATAGTCTTCTACAGTTTTTCACACAAATGCTCTTGCTTTATAACAATTTTTCAACTAACTTTTTTTAAAAAAAATATTTACTATAAATGAAGGATGCGAAATCAAAAAAGATTTTTTTTAAAATTATATCTGCCTACTACCATCTAAAATTTTTAAAGAACGCTTCTGAAGACCTTTTACGGCTTTTGAGAGGTTTGAGAGGTTTCACATCTTTTTGCGAAATTAATCTGTCTGCTATAGAGTCTAGTCATTCTGTATATTTGCCCCCAACCAACTTTATTGCATTATCTGAGTATTTTTTACGCAAATGCACTTGCTTTCTGACAATCCATCATCTGATTATTATATTAATTTACTATAAATTAATGAAACGAAATCAAAGAATAAAAAAGGTAACGAATTATAGCTGATTACTGTAATCAAAAATTAAAAAAGGCCGCTTCTGAGAAATCTTTTACAAATGTTATTCCATCACGATTATACATTTCTTTGCTATAAACTTCGAGATTATTTGAATAAAAAGTACATCAAAAAATACTCAGATTACATAAAAACTAAACTTTTCAAAAGTACGGCAGTCAATTTAGTATTCAAAAGAGATGCTTATTCATTTTACGCGCACGATAAAACAGTTTATCATAGCATTCACGTTTTTAATTGCTTTTCGAGAACCGAAATTGGAAAAATAAACAGCCAGTCCTAGAAATAACTCAATTTGAGAGAAAGGAAACTAAGTCTTCTTTTAGTAGTAGGAATAAAAGAAACTTCGTGCGAATAAGCGAAAACTCAGATTTCTTTTCCTTGTTCGACAAGTAGAGTCAAAAGAAACAGCATAATGGCGACGGATAAGATAGGGGGAAAAAAAGCGCACATAACACTGGATATCGTGAACATCGTGAATAGGTGGAAATAATGGAGGGAAAACGGGATGAATAACAAAGCGGAAGAGAACTAATTTCGTCCTTTCTTCTCATAGTCCCGAACAAACGTAGTACAAAAGAGTGTAAAGGTTTTATCACTTCAAATACGCGAGGTATAATTAAGAATGCCTTCCACAAGCTTCACATTGGGAACTCCCAAAAGGGTTTTTAAAGAATGGGAGGACTGCTGTTGTCATTATACGAGATGACTTCGCTAATGGAGGGTAAATTAGTGATTGGCAATGTGGCGAATAAAGCAGTCATTTCAGCAGAGAAATTAGATAAAACGAGGGCAGCAGAAAACGAAATCCAGATTTTTATGTGATTTTGGTATTTCACTTTCACATGCTGAATTCGGTAATTGGGATACTATCGCTGTCAATCAAAAAGTTCAACTGCTCCTTTCAGTAAGGTGCGTGTGTAATTCGTCATTATTATTTATATGTTAAAATTTCTATTCTCGTTTGGTAAACTATAACAAACGCGTAATAATCATAAAATTGGAACTCCAAGAAGATTTTTAAAGAATGGGAGGACTGCTGCGGTCATTATACGAGAGGACTCGCTAATGAAGGGTAAATTAGAGATTGGCAATATGACTTATAAAGCAATCATTTCAGCAGAGAAATGAGATAAGGCGAGAGCAACGGAAAATGCAATCCAGATTTTTATGTGATTTTGGTATTTCACTTTCACATGCTGTATTCGGTAAGTGGGATACTATCGCTGTCAATCAAAAAGTATCAATAAGGTATCTGTGCATGCGCGTGTGTTTCCTTATTATTATTTATATGTTAAAACGCTAGTCTCGTTTGTAAAACTATGACTAATGCGTAATAATCATAAAATTGGAACTCCAAGAAGATGTTTAAAGAATGGGAAGACTGCTGTCGTCATCATATGAGATGACTTCGCTAATGGAGGGTAAATTAGTGATTGGTAATATGACGGATAAAGCAGTCATTTCAGCAGAGAAATTAGATAAGACGGGGGCAACAGAAAATTAAATCCAGATTTTGTATGTGATTTTGGAATTTCACATGCTGTGTTCGGTAACTGGGATACTATCGCTGTCAATCAAAAAGTTCAACTGCTTCTTTCAGTAAGAAACTTATTTCTGTCCTTTATTTATATATTATATCTTTTAGTCCAGCTTCATAAACTTTGACCAACACATAATGGTAATAAAATATCAACGTCTCTAACTTAGCACTTTCAAGTTGTTTGCTTAACCTCCAAATATTGCATAAATTCTGTTAAAAAAAAAAGCACGAGCACAGTTTTCTTGGAATTATCATTTTATTTCCGCTAAGCCGTCAGAAATGATGGATGAAGATTCTGCTGTAAACGTTGAAGTACAATAAATACTTTCCGTAAAAGAATTTCAGTGAAAATTTTCTTTATTTTTTTTTTCTACTTCTTATCGCTTTTATTTAAAGAAATCCACAGCTAACTTTATTTACAGAATAACAGCAAACTAGATAGCAACTTAAAATGCTGATAATATCCACGTAACTTAAAATACTGATTATTTCCTTGAAATAAAGTTTTTTTTATACTTTAAAAAATGACACTAACACAGATATAAAGCTTCATGAAATATATTTAAAAAATGAAAGGATTAAATTTGATTAACATATGTGTTTTCAAAAAAGAAAACGTAGCAATTGTGAACATAATTTTTGTTGAGACATCTTAGCAAGTACATCCGATAGCTATTGCTTTATATTGCCAAGTAGCCAGTGTCATCTTACTTTTTGGTACTAACTATTTAACATGCGCTATAAAGGGTACATTTCAAAATAAATTTAATTTTTGAAATATTTTTTAAACTTTGAACATAAAGTACAACAACATTTGAAACTTTTAAATATTATCATTGAAAACATGATGTTGCTTTGCTGTGAGGTTCTTGAAGATTCAAACCAACAATGTGTAGGCAACAAATTGCTGCATCCTCAAAATGGGAGCGGAATTGGCGATTTATCGCTTTTCAGGCATCAATTTTTAGCTTTTAGGGTTATTAGAAAATAAAGCAGAAGGTTGTTATTTTTGGTTATTTATCGCCAACTAAAGTTACAACTTGATTTCCAAATTTTTCATTCTCTGAATTCTTACGAATTGTCATAATTTAAGTCATTAACCAGCTTAAACCGGTTTGAAACAATCATTAGACTATTAGATTACTCATTCATCGATATTTAGAAAAATTATTACTTTTTTTTTAAACTTCAAAATCGGTCGTGCTCCACAGTCTTTGTTTGCCAGCAAAAAAAAAAAAAAAAAAAAAAAAAAAAAACAGGAAAAGAAAATTTTAAAAAATTATCACTGCCTATACATAGAGGAGGGGGGAATTAATAAAGAAATATCGGGATTGTTTCAATCCGGTTTAAACAGATTAATGACTTTTATTAATCAAGACAAGTAATGACTTAAAAAATAATGATGACACACATGATAACTAGAAATTTGCGACTGTAGATTTCATTTTTACTTTTTATTTTGATGTTTTGATTTTAAACACAAATTTCTAAGCAAAGTATAATTGCTTTATGACTTATTTTAAGTAAATACTTTCTAACATAGATAGTTTTCTAGCAAAAGTTTCTATTATACAATTAATTTCATACTCTCTCGAAATGATCTTTTAGTATAATTTTAAAAATCAGAACAAATGCTAAAGACTTTAAATGCAAACAATACTCTATCCGAATGAAAAAAAAAATGAAATAAAAATTTAATGTTATGATAAAATTCAGGAAAAGCTGAAAACAGAATCTCTTCCGTTAAAGAGTCTAAGTTCAGGTAGGAAGAAATTAATTTCCCGTCGAAAAAAAAAAAAATAACACAACTAAATGTGTAATTAAATTGTAACAGTTAAAAACAGATTAAGAAACGCATCTAAAACAACTTAAGCGTTTCGGCGAAATAAAATAATAACAAAAAACCTATCGAAAAAAGGGCATTAAGAAGGGTATATTGAATTTATTTTTCTTTAAAAAAATAAAAAATAAAAAACTCCAGTCGATCAAAGAGCATTAAAATTTGATTTTTTCCTTTCTGTTAAACGCATGAAGAACTCTGGATCACCTTCGAAGTTTGAAAAAAAAAAAAATCGATAAGAAAAGAAAACAAATTTACAAATTGAAAAGAGAGAGAGAGAACTAATGACCATTAATTTTCGCTTTAATTGATTAAGCCCTTCATTCCATTTCATAGAACAATGGAAATCTTAATTATGTTATGATATTTAATATACTTACTCTTTAGTTCATTGAGGGAATTAAGACTGATAAGATAATAATAATTTTAAAAAAAATATATAAATACATTGTTTTCTGAATTCTTAATAGATATGAAAACGAATAAAAATTAGAATAAAGCGAGCCTAATTATCTAGGTGAAATTTGTCACGAACGATACTGGCATAAATTAGTAAATTTCAGTCGAGCTACAAGATTATATTTTCATAAATAGATCCAAATAATAAAAAATATTTAAAATACAAATTCAAGCCAGTGTCCTGACTGGAAGTCCCGGGTTTTAGTCCTGGTTCGGGCATGATTGTTCTCTACGCTGAGTTCTCTCTGTAGGGTATGTTAAAAAGTCCTGGCTGGTGCAAGCGAATGTGTGAGCCATCTTCATATAAGGTGGAAGTCAAATTCCTTAAGTGCTTTGCCCGCAGAAGCCAGTCCATATTCGGTTTAAATCACTGACAGTTAAGGCCTTAACACACGGCGAAATATCTTCGGCACATTCCGTCAGCAAACGACAGCGAAAGTGACGTCACTTGTGTGATGTCACTTCAAAGTTTCAAATGATTGGTTGAATTTCGTTTGCGGACAATATTTCCGACGACATTTTCGAACTGGTTAGAAAAAGTTGTCGATTATGAAACTTGCTCGACCGGTTTTTGAGGGTAGAAACGGAAATGTGCAAGCGAAATTTCACCATGTGATAAGGCCTTTAGTCAGCGGGCTTGTTAAGTGCCGTAAGTAACAGCAGCAGTGTCTATGTTGAAATGTCAGACAGAATCAAAAATAAATCTTCTTATGTCCGCAATATCATAAAAGAGATTGCAATTCAAACTAATATGAGTCGACCCCAACCACCAGCACCATTCCTTAGTAGCTGGTAATATATTTCTCGTATCCAGAACCCAAAGTAGAATAATTTATAAATAACAGGTCACAAAAAATTCTTTTATAAATCACTCATTAGTAGAAGATAAAAATATTCTGGAAATATTATAAGAATTGCGAAACCAGAAAGTAAATACAATAATTAAGTAAAAATTACATATTTCATTCCAAATAAGACAAAGTGTCAAATTATTCTTGATAGATTTCTAAAGCTAAAGAAAATTTATATTAGCTACCGACAGTGATTCGAAAACTGAAATATCATAAATAAAATTTGGGCCAAATTTTTTGTTCAAGAACAGCATTTAATTTCACTATTGTTGGTTTTCAATTTTGAGGATAATAGTTAAAAATCAAATAAGAACCTGATGCACCAATTTTGAAAAACCAAACAGAGCTAGAGAAACCCACTCCTTTTAAATCAAAACAACAGAAAAGTTTTCGAAAGACATCCTCCACTATATTTCAAAAGCTAAAGAAAATTTATATTAGCTACCGACAGCGATTCTAAAACTGAAATAACATAAAAAAAGTTTGAGCCAATGTTTTTGTTCATGAACAGTATTTAATTTTACCATTGTCGGTTTTCAAGTTGAGTATAATAGTTAAAAATCAAATATGATGCCGATGTACAAATTTTGTAAACCAAACAGAGCTATACAAACCCACTCCTTTTAATCAAACACAACAGAAAAGTTTCGAACGACATCCTCCACTATATTTCTTTAATCCACACCTAAATTACAACTTCTAAACTACTATTAACTAACACAAGCACAGAGGTTTACTATTGCTGGTTTTCAAGTTGAGTAAAATAATTAAAAATCAAATATGATCCCGAATGTACACATTTTGTAAACCAAACCGAGCTGAAGAAACCCACTCCTTTTAATCAAACACAACACAAAAGTTTTAGGAAGACATCCTCCAATATATTTCTTAAATCCACACCTAAATTACAGCTTCTAAACTACTATTAACTTACAAAAGCGCAGAGGTTTAATATTGCTGGTTTTCAAGTTGAGTAAAAAAAAATTAAAAATCAAATATGATCCCGATGTACAAATTTTGTAAACCAAACAGAGCTATACAAACCCACTCCTTTTAATCAAACACAACAGAAAAGTTTTAGAAAAACATCCTCCACTATATTTCTTTAATCCACACCTAAATTACAACTTAACTACTATTAACTAACACAAGCGCAGAGGTTTACTATTGCTGGTTTTCAAGTTGAGTAAAATAATTAAAAATCAAATATGATCCCGATGTATAAATTTTGTAAACCAAACCGAGCTGAAGAAACCCACTCCTTTTAAATCAAACACAACAGAAAAGTTTTAGGAAGACATCCTCCACAATATTTAATCCAAAACCTAAATTACAACTTCTAAACTACTATTAACTAACACAAGCGCAAGAGGTCAAAATCCAGGCTGGAAAACTCACTTCCAACTTAAAACGAAACAAAAACTCGCAGGTAAGATTTTGAAACAAAGGCCATTTAAGAGAAACGCTGTTTCACTAAAGAGATTTCTAGAGCCGGAGCGTCAAAAGAACTCACAAAACAAACACATCTCGAAATCTCTTTTATGTTTGTGCCCCTACTACCCTTATGGCCGTGGCACCGCAACGTGTACAACCATTAACTGCCAGGCTCAACCAAAAGTGAAGTATTTAAGGGGAGACTGGTAGTTAGAATAACGACTTTCGTTAGGGGCTATCACGAAGCACTTCCTAGCAAAGAGAACAGCTGACCATTTTCGACAAAGATTATCATTGTTATTATTTAGGAGCTGATATTAAGAACCTACAATTTAGCATCCGTTTTTTTATTCTTTATTATGTCTTCTCCCCCCTACAAATATGATTCTAGGTAATTGTTCATAAAATGATA
>JAPMOQ010019132.1:1657208-1711326 GCA_026543055.1 Argiope trifasciata
AACCTACAATTTAGCATCCGTTTTTTTATTCTTTATTATGTCTTCTCTCCCTACCCCTACAAATGTGATTCTAGGTAATTGTTCATAAAATGATAAGTCATCAAGAATTTATTTCAAAAAAATAAATGAAAGGATTCTAAGAAAAAAAATCTTCAGTAGTATTGTTATTATTTTCTCTACAAAAGCTTGATTGCAGTTCGTACTCACTAGTATTAGATATATCGAATAGCAAAGAAATGCTAAATCAATGAATAAAGAACACGGAATTTAATAGTGGAATTGAATACGAATTAAGAACACGGAATTTAATAGTGGGAATGAATATGAATTAAGAAAAAGGAATTTAACAGTAGAAGCGAATATGAATAAAGAACACGGAATTTAATAGTGGAAGCGAATATGAATAAAAAACATGCTGATATTAAGAACCTAGAATTTAGCATCCATTTTTTTTTATTATTATGTCTCCCCCCCCCTACAGATGTGATTCTGGATAATTGTGCATAAAATGATAAGTCATTAAGAATTTATTTCAAAAAATAAATAAAAGGATTGAAAGAAAAAAATCTTTAGAAGTATTGTTATTATTTTCTCTACAAAAGCTTGATTGCAGTTCGTAATTACTAGTATTGTAAGAAATGCGATAACGGTATTAGATATATCGAATAGCAAAGAAAGGTTAAATCAATGAATAAAGAACACGGAGTTTAATAGTGGAATTGAATATGAATTAAGAACACGGAATTTAACAGTAGAAGTGAATATGAATAAAGAACATGGTATTTAATAGTGGAAGTGAATATGAATAAAGAACACGGAATTAATAGTGGAAATAAATATGAATGAAAAAGACGGAATTTAATAAAGTGAATATGAATTAAGCTAAGCACACCAACTATTCTTTTAAGAGTTAAAAATATTAACTTACAGACAAAACGATATTGTTTCATGATCTTTTATTACATTACTTTTTAATGATGGCAATTAATGCGTATTTATGAATGCTTAACTGCGATCAATACTGAAATCAACAAATAAAGTCGTGAAATAAGTATTTATTGCACACAAACTAGCTAAAAAAATCAAAAAACTGCTTCAACACGCCTACAATATATTAAAACTTCGAGAAGTATTGGATTCACTCGAAATACCAACAACTTTCGAAAAAAGGAAGAAAATAGAATTCATCTCCAAACATTTCTCGAGTCTCTATAATTTCCGAGAAATTCCACATCGCATTTACAAGTTTTATTGAAATAGTTGTCAGATCTACCCAAAGCATAAATAAATTCTTACCGATAATTTATCAAGAAGATGTCATACGAAAAAATGAAAAAGAAAGAAAAAAAATGAAAAAAGAAAAAAAAAAGGAGAAGTAAACCGCACCAGAGTCTAGACAAGGCTTGCATCCAATCTGCACGACGCAGACAACTAAATTGAACTTTCAAGATGCATTTATGGAAGAACTTTCAATTTTAGTTTCACTCGCTCTGTTTCTTTCCAACAGCATTTAGTAAAATCCATCATAATACATGAAAAAAGTTCTAACTCCCCACACAAAACTTATTTATCCATTTCTATTGAAATCGAAAGAAAAAGGGGATTTTTTAAATACATTTTTCATCATCTACTCACACCGAGCTAAATTATTAAAATTTCATCTATCACATAAAATATAATAAAAATCACATTTCTGAAGTGCCATTTCATGAAAAAAAATACAAAAAAAAAAGATATTGATTAATCAAATGACAAACTGATACCAACAATACAAAAAGTAATAATAATATCCAGCGCTGTTACCTACCCTTTGAATGTGGCAAAATAATGAATGCATAACCAAACTCATGTAACAAAACAAAAGCTTATTTTTAATGAATATATATTAATCATTCCGATTCCATTAAATAAATGATTGCATGTCAAAATTACTTAGAAAACAAATATTCCCATGTCTACATTAAATATTTAATTCTTTGCGTGTGTTCTGTCATGAACTAATGTATGTAGTATATGTTGCAGAGACTCCATACTTTAAATAACGTTTTATGGTTTTTAAGCACGCATGATATTGTCATCACACCAGAGGAAGTCCAAGTTAACAATGAATAAATGAAGGTTAGATGACTACTTGAATTACGCGTTCATGTTTATGTATTTTTGTAGCTACAGTAAAATCCAGTTTAACCGCAGATGTTTCAAATAACACATAAACAAATGAGATGTTTTAACACCAATTGTAAAAACAAATGACCGAATTTTTCGCTGTTGTTTGTTTTTGTAAGAAAGTAAACTAATAACCTGACACAGATGTCTAATATTTTTTTACTCGTATTTGTGTGCAAAGCTTCCATGCAGTAAAAAAAATACAAATAACAAAAATAAATAAATAAAATAAGTTCCTTTCCATGTTTAATTTTGCCATTTTCCTGTACTTTTGCAGATAACTTCCGAAGTCCCTTGCCAGCGAAAGTTAGTTATACATAAATAATGTGATAATTCCAAAATATCAAAATAATCATTTGCAATTTCATACATTAAAAGGACTTACAATTAATCAAATTCGAACGACATTTCATTTAAGAGAAAGTTCTTTTTCTGTCAGCATATCATTAAATTTATATTTTTAAGTTCCTTTCCAATCCTCCTAATAGATGGAAGGGAGAAAATAGTCTTTAGAAATAAATAAAAATAATAATATAAATACGCTAAATTGGTCCAAAATTCAAGGAACTGCTAAAAAACAGTTACTTATTGCACTCAGAAACACGGGTCAATTGATTTTTGAACAGGGATTACTAATATATGGCAAGGAACTTGTAGCAAAAAGACTAAATAAAAAAATGTTTATTTATTTATTTTAGACTAATAAGACTAAAATAAATAAATGTTTTGATTCTACCCAAATTTATAAAAGCACATAAATTGTCGGATAAAACAATTTTTTCCAACTTAGATATTCAATAAAATTACCAGAATTAACATCCAGCAGCTTTAGTTTAATCCTTTAGTTTAGGCAGGGTATGAATACTTTTCGACATTAAAATACAAAAAATATAGTCTTTTGTTTAGAACTACAGATAGACTCTTGGGACAGAGGCCCATTAAACTCTGGAAATGGAAGAGCAAAATATATTTTTCACAATAATTTGAAAACTATTTGACAGAAAATAAACATATTTATGCAAATCAAAAATTATTTTTGTTGGTTTTAATCCATTTTAGTACAAAGATGATTAATTTTCAGAGAAAATTCCTGGTATTCGGCTTATAATTCACTTTAAATGTTTTCAACTTTAAATGCGATCAACAATAATCTGTTAGGTTATTTTTTCTTTTTCATTTAATGTAATTAATATCCGAAAACAAATTACCACATGAAATAGAAATACTAATAACAAAGAAGGAGCATTTTCGTTTACCCCAAGAGATCAGCCAGTTAGTTCTTTTTTGCGTGGACAACATTTATAGCGCCAGATGTGCTCGATTTAAAAATATAAACACTGCGCTTCGTTATTTTAATCCGACTTAGAAACCAGATAAAAACTGAAACTTTAAAATCGGTTTAGTAGTTTTAGATCTATGGAAGAAATGAGATCAACTTACCGAATATTTACAAAATTAAATAAATCAAACTACGATTGTTTTTTTTTTTTCTATTTTAAATTTATTTCAGGACCACTTATAACTGGGTAGCCGCAATTTGTTGATTGCTACTGCAGTATAACGAAAAAATCAACAAAACACCTAATTTTATATAACGCATAATTCAAAATTTTAAAATTTATTCGTAAATTCGTCTAATTTGAACAGCTAGAGTAGTTAGAAAATTAGGCAGAAATCAAATGACTACTCAACCAAAATACTCTACAATAAAAAAAAGTGGATTATTCAAAATATAAAAGCCGTAGGAAAATTATGCAGAAATCAACAGACTACTCAACCACAATACTCAATGATTATTTCTTTACAATATAAAAAATGGATTATTCACAATATAAAAATTACAACGATGTGATTAATTGACAAACCAATTTATATATAGTCCACAACATTTTAATAATAAGGCGATATTTTTACTGAATAATATAATTTACTAAAACAATACAAAAAGAGGATTAGTCACAATATAACAATACGATTAATCGGCGAACTAATTTATATATGGTCCACAGCATTTTAATAACGAGGAAAAATGTTTTACGGAATAAAATAATTTACTACTACAATAAAAAAAAAGCAGATTATTCACAATATAACAATACGATTAATCGGCAAATCAATTTATATATGCTTCACAGCATTTTAATTATGAGATGATATTTTTTTACTGAAATAAGAATTGCATATTTAATATGAGGTTCCATTATTAACTTCATTACAAAATTCATTTTTTAGGATAATATTTAAAAAAAAAAAAAAAAAAGAAGAGGTAACTATGCTATTTTCAGACACCTTATACATTACAATGTAAAACATCGGAACAAAAATATTTCTTCTCACTAATCTAGACTCAAAATAGTAGTTTTCTTTTTCCATTTCAATACCAGAAAATAAGGATCACAATGTTTACAGTCCAAGAGATCATTTATTATATGTCTTAAAAGAGCAAAGACTACGATGATTTTGAGACGGAAGTAAATTTCATCGCTTTTGTTGTAGCAGCACACCAAATTCTAAAACACTGAAAAAAAAAATTTTCCTACCCAAAACAAAACATATTAAATGAAAGAACTCTTTACACGACCCAGAATTAAGTGTGTGTGAAATATCTCGGAACACTGCATTGAAGAGGTCTTCCACAATTAAAATGCCATCTCTTAACAAAAGCTATTGTGCGTAAGCCAGACTGCATCGCTAAAGAACAACAAGAAACCGAGTTCTGCCTAAAGAATTTTTTAAAAATGAAATGGCTTTTGTTCCGAGTCAAAATGGCGTTCTAAATTATTACCAATTTAATAAAAACTTTAAAAAGGATGCGAAGAAATTGCGTTCAGCGTCTTCGGCGCATGGGGGTCTTTATTTCATTCGAAGAAATGTGGCAGAAATTAAACAACGAAGCACTTTCTTTCGATGAAATTTCTTTCACTTTAATTTTTCCTGCAGTTCTCTTAAAAAGAAATCATTTTTAAATTGTTTCATATTTTTCCGGCAAGTGCAAAATCATTGCAGTGCTGAAATAATGAAATGATTACAGAAGAATTTTTTATACGTCGGAAAAAAAAAGGACAACGTTTACATGCATCCATTTAAATTTTTCCGACTTTTTTTTTGAATAAGATATTATTTCAAATCAAATGCAGCTGAATTATTATTGCAGCAGCAAGTCTTTTCAGTTTGAATTATGTGAGCAATGAATAAAATAGCCATAACATGCTGTCACACTTTTTTGTAACGAATGAATAAAATCTACGGGGGAAGGAAAAAATCCTCATGCCGTCCATTAGAAAAGCAAATGCTGCTTTCAAACTATTTTCTTTTTATTACATTCTAAATTATATCAAGATGAAATCTCAAAATATTCTTTTTAAATAAAGATTCTAAGACAGAAACACGGAAATAACTTCCTTCATTTCATTCATCCGAAGATCCGTAATCGTGATTCTTCTTATTTTTTTTATTTTTTATTTATACTTATGAGAAATAAAATCATCACGCATATGCAGGGCCCGACTTAGCCTAATTAGGGCAAGGGGCTAAAACTTCTTTGCCCCCTGTGCTTCACTAATTCAGTACTAAAGAATCGTGCATAGAGCTTTTCCATAGTATTTTTCGATTTGGGGGTCCCCCCTGATGACGGGGCGCGGGGCATCTGCCCCGTATGCCCCTGCATTAGACAAGCTCCGTGTATAAGATGGCGTAACTAAAATAAGAAGTGAAACAAACTATCTAGAGGACTGCTAACAGATTCCTCCTAAGGAGTAGAAACGTGTAAACAGTACTGCATCTTTTTCTCATCTAATATGAGAACCATCATTGGCGAACTTGAACAAACTTATCAAGAAAAAGTGATGAACAGAATAACTAAATAGACATTCCACACGTTTAATCTGTATGCTATATAAAAGTAAGAATTTGGAATATTTGGGCATTGGTTTATAACGAATGCCCGTATTCCAAGTCAGCTCCTTCAATTCAGAAGGGTCCACATGAGGCCAACGATTGCGCGCATTTGAAGACCATGCCTACTTCAGAGAGATCACTTGACCGCAATGGGACAGCGGCAAATAGTTGCCCCGAATTGGTTGCTGGTTATAACGAATGCCCGTATTCCAAAACTTATCCTCCAATCCAGCAGTGTTCACACGAGGCCAATAATTGCGCGCAATTGAAGACCACGCCTACTTCAGAGAGATCATGTGACCGCAATGGGACAATGGAAAATAGTTGCCCCAATGAGACAACCATTTGCCATTGTCCCGTTTGGATCACGTGATGTTCCTGAGGTAACTGTGTCCTTCCAAAGAGCACAATATTGGCTTTATGTGAACGCTTCTTTAGAAAAACAAACACTTTTTCCCTATAACTCTGACATCTTAGATTAATGCGCAGACAAAACTCGTTAGATGAAAAAAAAAATGTTCAGAACAAAGATTTATGGACAAAAAAAAATTATTATTTCTACATAAAATGCAAGAGAAAGCATTAACCTCCAAATTAGGAGGAGACTGTAATTCGGAGTTTATGGAATTTACCAACAATCAATTAAGGCTGAGACTGGTGCATATCAAATTTGTCAGTTGTTCAAGCGGATAAGTTGGAGAAATGTACAAATTCGGAGACTATCTTTATCTAACAGTTAGCCGTAAATGCAAGCCAAAATACAATCGCGAAACAATATTTTAACTCATTCATTTTTGAAAGAGTACTGATACTCTAATTAATGATTGCTTTGGATATTCCAAGTTTTATAATAAAGAAAGGGTCAACGACATATCAGGAAATTCTTTAAACTAGTCAAAGAAATTAAAGCGATATTAAATGTGGAAATATTTCATATGTATGGCAAATAAAAGGTGTCGAACAGACTAAGAAAGATAAAGTGGTAGATATATATTTTCAAAAATAATTTAAAAGCAGTTAGTTTAAACGGACAGAATGAAACTGGGAGATCCAAGGTAGAATTTCGGTAAGAATACTTATTCAAACAGATAATTTTATTTTAAAATGTAAAAGTAAATATTCGTAACTATATTACTGAATAACTAGTGAGGAATTCGGCTGATAAAATCCGAAATCAACGAACTCTAAGTAAAAATTAAAGTATGTTAATAATCAAAATCAGTTCTAAGACAGTTATTATATCATGGATATTAAAGCAAAATATGATTGACAATTTAATTAAAATACACCAAAATCTAGTCGCCTTAAGTCTAAATTAAACATTAGATAAGAGCGCAGTAAAAATTCCCAAGTTCGAAATATTTCGGCAGATAGAACAGATTTGAATAAAAATACTAGTTAACTGATTTACAGTCTGTGATAAAAACTATAATTTAGTTCTTAAAAGCGGTCATTAAAGTAAATCACGTTAAAATAAAATCCGCAGCGATGAAATTCTATCTGTGCCGGACTTCGATCATTAAGAAACAATAAAAATGCATAATATTTTTTCCCCCTTCGCTAAAAAAGGTTCGCTAAAGAAGAAAAATTGGCTTAAATTATACGAATACTTCAGTTCCATGGAAAGTTGCAAGAAGTAAAGGCAAATTAAAAGTTTAGAAAACTCCTAAGCAGGCTGGTATTTCATACTAGATTTCATGAGGGAGAAAAAGTGATTTTATCAATAGAAAATTGCCTTGTATTAAATTATTTAAAAAGGTAAAAATTTCCTAAAGATATGCCGACGATTTTTTAAGCGTATATATATACTTATAATAAAGCTCAATGTGTGTGTGTGTGTATTGGCGTTCCACAGGCGAGACCGTTGGACCTACAGCTACCAAATATGGTACATCTATACCTTGGAGGTCGGGAATGTGTACCTCGGAGCCCTTTTTTAGAATTTTTAATGATAATTTGAATTAATTAAAGATTAAGCGAAATTTTGACGTTTTTCAGCTACAACTTCCGAAAATATTATCGCACAAACATGATTTTTACATCAATTTAAAGATTAAAAAATTAGCTTTTTAATGGTATCAGTGTTTTAATGTATAACTTAAGCTTCTCTTTTTAACCAAGTTTTAAAGAAATATTTTATTCATGTTTTTTTTTAACACGTGACTGGATAAAATAAAAGAAAACAATGACGGAAGTTCAAATAAAAAAAAACTATTATCGCAAAACAAATCTAAAGAAATGCAATTTTTAGCACGTGACTGGATAAAATAAAAGAAATATAAAATGTGATAGTTTCTAAAAAAATAAATGCAAAGCCAAGTTTCTATAATCGTTCGCAATATCTGTATCAATAATTCAATATTTTTCCCCCCTTTTTCGCTATCTTTAAAAAAACACTTGTTATTTTGGAAGCATAACCGATGATTAAAACTGACTGATTTATAAAATTAAAGAATATTATTAGGAAAACGCGTTCTTTTAGAACTTTCCGTCTATCATCTTAAAGAAAATATTAATTTCAGGGCAATCAATGCCCGGAATTACTTCAAAGCTAATGAGTGTGTGATTTAATTGAAAATTTTAGAACGCATTACTCATGGCGAACCAGCTGGTCGTCAAAGGCGGCTAGTGTGTGCGTGTGTATATATATATACGATTGAATAAAAAAAGTCATTATTTCCAACTAAGCAAGAACATACGAACAAAGAAATCAAATTTTAATGACAATTTGGGACTCAATTTATTGCTTTATACCTTAGGGGCAACTAGATTTTTGTTTGATGATTTTTTTACACGCATAAATCTGTTAATATTCGCTCAGATATTTATATAAAGTTTTTAAGTAAATCTTTGATTTGTTTTTTACGAAAATGATAGGTCCAAAAGTGAAAGATTCGAGCGGTTCGGCAGTATTGCAAATCCATAGATCTATTTGTTTCTACAAATTCATAAGTACATTTTTTTTACATTTTTTAAAACAAAATCTGCATATCTGGTATGCATGTTCAGCACAATTTCTAATAAAATAAAATCAACATAAAGAAGTCTGGAATATTCTTTACCATTTATTTATTTAGCCATTCTAAAAAATTCTTTCTCTCACTCTAACTATATTTTTTTAAAGCATTTTATTGAGAACTAATTCTATTTCTCTTCTATTTACGGGAAACACCAGACAGTAAAAGGCTTACTTTGCTTTCTGAATGTGACTTAAAATATGGAATAAAATTTATGATTTTTACAAATGTCGTCTTATGAAAGATTTAAATTTGCTTTTAATAGAAAAAAATCCAATATTTAACTTTCGAACTTGTCCAACTTTCCGGACGCGTTATGCGCTTACAAACATACTCATCCGACCAGCTGCTACTAGTACAAATAAAACAAAAAACAGACAAAAAATAATAATAACAAAATTTTCTTCACAGCAAGTAAAAAAATATATAAAAACAACAATCTAACTTGAAAACGCATTACAAGGAGCAATTTTACAAGATGAACTTTTACCCTTTTCTCAAAAAAAGAAATTTATACTAATTATTTCTTTTATTTATGACAAATTAGAAAAGTGTGGAAGCCTATTTTCTATCTTTCTTTAAAAGACAGGAATGGTAAGTACCACTTTTGACAGAACTAAAGGGGAAAAACGGATTTATAGACAAATTAATTCCAGAATAGTTTCAATCGGATATAAAATAAAAATTGATGGCTATTTCGTCTGACTGCAATAAAATGAGCTATGCATGAGATGACCTCCCATTCTTTCTATTTTTTTTACAATTCAAACCCTAAGCGAGAAATGCCATCATACCTTCAAAATCTCCGAAAGACCTCACACTACAGTAGTGAAAAACGCTTAAACTTTCCATAAAAATAGTCTCTCGCTCTCGCTTTCTCGGACTTTTTCTTTTTCTCTTGCTCTGTCTCCTAACCCTCTTCTTCCCTCCTTTTTTTTCCCCCCTGAATAAAGTTCCCTGGAGTTGGGGAAAAACTCTAGGGCAACATGGGCAAGAAACTTCCATTTATAGCACAAGTAGAAGAACGGGGATGCGAGCAAGTAGCAAATGAATATGGGGGAAAAGAGAGTTTCAAAGTTCGTGAGCACTGCACCAGAAGATTGTAGTGAAGAGAGAGATAGACGGATGTGGGGGAAGGGGGAAAAAAGGAGGAGGGTGGAGAACAATAACGTCCCCTCAGTTGCGGTACCCACGGTTCAGAGATTTTTAGAAAGGCTGTGTATTTGTGATAGAAAGGTTTGTCACTTCAGATAAGTGAAGGCTTGATTTAGTTTACAAATGAGAATTTACTATTATTTCTTAAGTTAAAGTTTGAAGTAATATTAGTTACATTTCTTTTTCTATGTAACACGCTCCTTTTAATTCCTTTTTTCTCAATATCTCACTTTTTTTTAAATTTTTGCTTTGTGAATGCATTTAACTTCCAGTTATGCTTATGGTGTGATGCGGTAAAGGCGAATAGTATGGAAATAGCCGAATAAGGGCATAAATTAATACGATAAATCCTCGAATAATTTGGATATGAACAAAATGGGAAGTAATAAATATTAAAAAATAATATTTATTAATATTAAAAATGATTTAATAAATATTCTTAATAATAGCAAATTTATGCACTTAAAAGATTTCAAATATTAAAAAAAAAAACCTCAATTAATTGTGAATGTAAAACTTTTTTTTTTTGCGACTGATTTTTTTAAAAATAGAATTTTGACCATGGAAAACCAATGTAAATCGGAAGTCTATTTTACATATATACAAGCAGGTTTTATTTTTCAGCTCCAAAACCTTATTTGTATTAATTGATTTCGTAATTGCATTTTGTTGTCGACAGTTTTATTTCTGTGTAAAATGATATATTTTTGCATCATTTGTATATTTTTAAACACTTTAAATGCCTAATTATAAATAACCAAATAATTAAACCAATAATTATTAACCGCATAGTTATCGATCATAAACCAATAATTAATAAATTAATAATTCACTTGCGGCATTTACGATTTCGAACAAACAAAAGTTATAAGAAACATTCATGTCCGGAGTTAATTTATAATATTCACGCTACATTCTACATTAAATTTACTAAATGGAATTTTATATATCCAAATTGCGTTGTATATGATTCAATATTTGAATTAAAATGCTTCTCTTGGTTATTATTATTTTTTTATTTTGTATGTGTGCGTGCTTCAAAAGCATGCCTCTTTCTCTCTCTATCCTCCTCCCTCAAGTTTCTGAGATTTGGGAAATAACTTCAAAGCCACAACATCTAACTTTTATTTATAAGAACATGCTAAAGGACAACTGAGTTAGATAAAAATAGAGTATTATGAGGGGACACATTACATTTAAATGACGTTATGCATGTTTCTAAATTAACTACCTTTGTCTTAACTACAGATAACTATTACATTGATTAATAGTTATTTTAGATAAAAATTCAATTCTGTTTAAATATATAGTTTTATTTCAAATACACGTGCTTTTATTTGGATCGATTTAACCCATCGCAAAGATAAATCGCTTAGTTACCCTTTACTGCCAACTTGAATTCCAGTGACTGCAATAGGAGGATAATGTGACCACACAGCAAATGAATGTAGGGAAAAGAGAAAGACAACTGAGTTGGATAAAAATAGAATATTATGAGGGGACATATTACATTTAAATGACGCTATGTATGTTTCTACGTGTTTCAGAGGAAACCCACGGAAATTAACAACTTTCGTCTTAACTACTGATAATTATTACATTTATTATTAATTATTTTAGATAAAAATTCAATTGTTTTTAAATATATCGATTTATTTCAAATACACGTGCTTTTATTTGGATCTATTTAACCCATCGTAATGATAAACCGCTTAGTTACCCTTTACTGCCAATTTGAATTCCAGTGACTGTAATAGGAGGATAATGTGACCACACAGCAAATGAATGTAGGGAAAAGAGAACTTCTTAGTTCGTGAGCACAGAACCAGAAAATAGTCGTGAAGACAGAGAAAGCGGAGGGTAAGGAGGGAGATTTAAAAAAAAATGAAGGAGGGGGGATAAAGTCCCCGAATTTGCGGTGGCTACGGTTCAGGGGCTTTTCGAAAAGGGGTGAAGAATGATGAGCTCTTTTGCGTCACCCCCAAAAAGATAGGATTAGAGCTAGGTGAAGCCAAAGCGACGTGTCGCTAATGAAGCTTTTATCCTAATTCTTTGTTCACCGGTTAATTAAAGAAGACTTTCTGAAGTTTACGGTAATGAAGGCTGAAGTACGGCTTTTAGAACACGTGATTCATTCCGTGTTTCATTGTAGGTAGCAAATTGATTCCCAGTTTCAAACAGTTAAAAAATAAAAAACAATTCTATCCCCTCCCCAAAGTCTAATTTCCATACTGTCTTCACGCAAAATACAAAGTTTCTGCGCAATAAACACATGCAATACACAGTCAGATCAGATCTCTACAAAATTATTAACATAATTACTTCAGCTTATCTTCCGGAGTCAGTCTCATTATAATATAATCCGATTAACATAAGTCAATTACATATTTCTGTGCTGAAGGCGTGTGACAAATAAAGCTTTCTGCCGTGGGTCACCGTCATGGAAAGGTTTGTCACCAGAGTTTAACAAAGTTTGGCGGTAGTTAATTGAGGAAAAGTTGTCGTAACTACACTGAGAGAAACAGTGATATCTGGCTCGTTTTCTCTGTGGTTTCATGTTTCGATATAGCATTCTTTTTTTTTTTTCTTTTCACTCTCGGACATAATGTATACCAACAGAAAGTATCATAATTATAAGAAAAATTAGACCTCATGATTTTCATCCATGAATGCATTAAAAATTTTTTTAACCCTGAATAGAGAGATAAAATTTGTATGTAGTCTTTAAAAAAATAATCCGAATCATATATTATTGTACGCTTTTGTGCGCAAATTGTACGTTTTAATTCGATGTTGTTTAATTCGATAAAATGTTTTCAAATTATGCTTGTCCGTGAATACAATAACGAGTAAAAAAGAATGGATTAGACAGATAAATTTGTATGTAGTCTTTTGAACAAAAATCAAAATTATAGATTAGCATTTTGAACTAAAGATATAATAGCAAAACAATCAGTCTGAATACCCTACAATGTGTAATTAAACATCATAGTTAAAAAAACTATAACAAGTTAGATGGTTAAAATTTCAGTGATATTTTATTTACAGAGATCCAAATTTAATTTTGGACCAAATTCACTAATGCATTAATAATCTGTCCGTCTTCTTGATTCAGTTCAGTTACATTAACGGAGCGTTTTAAAGCAACAATAGGGCTATTTTGAGATGGACCTTGTAATCAAACGCGGTCAGATGACGAGAACGACACCTGAACTGAGCTCCACCCACCCTTCTTCACACCAGCGGCATCACGTTTGGTCCGTACTGATTGAACTTATACCAGAGTCGTTTACACGACGGCTCTTTGGTGGGATCGGGTCACGAACCTGAAACCCTCCGATTCCGTGGCCAAGACTTTAGCACCAGGCCATCATGGCCCCATCTTATATATATATTAAGATGATCGCGTTTCGCAAAAAGGCGGAATTTTGACAGCGATAAAGGGCCGGTTTGTCTTTGAAGAGAGGAGAAACCTTTGTATTGCGAACAGCGATTTTGGCATTCGAACTTGGTAGAGGTTTTGGCTAACACTCTGTTAGCGTCTTGTGGTGCGTTATTCTCCGAATCGATGGAGAACTGTTCCACGAATTTTTTTCAGTATAGGCCTTTAAACTTCGTCTGTTGTGTACATAACAAATATTTAACCTAGATTAGAACAAATTGTTCTTCTGCGTATATATGTATGACTGTAAATAAAATATTTATCTGAAATTCCACTTTCTTATTTGATTGGTCGAGATCAAGTCCTTACGATACTAATATCAAACACTCTTATAATAATTATTGATTCCCAAAATATGTCATAAAGCCTAGCAAAGCAGTTGATCTTATAGGATGTAAGGCAGTGAAATAACAACCATAATAATATGAATGGCACAGTTGATATGAAACTTTAATCCAAAATAAATAGAACTAAAGAATTCCTTATTAACGAAGATTACCTTCAGAATACTTTATTCTAACTTAAAATCATTAAAGTCAATCAACCGCACAAATTTTAACAATAGTTTCAGCTTTATTACTCCCTTACAGATAATTGGCATATTTCCATATGTTAAGTCACAAACATATGTCATAAAACTCACATATTAATCTCGCTGGTCTAGAACTAAGCTTAAATTCAAAATTCTTCTTTAAGCTTCTTTACGGTCTTCTGGTATTTGCAATTAGCGGTTAAAACTGACACTTTTCCCCTTGATAAATTGTGTTGTAGCGAATCCCTTATAAGAAGTTTGGTCTTTGAATACATGTTTGTCCTCTGATAAATTCCCAAGGTCCTCTATCAATTAAGAGTGCACTCGTATCAATCTTCAGGGAGAATTATTTAAATCCTCTAAGTTCGGAAAGACTATAGAAGATAGAGCCAAGAATTCTAATCAGGAATCCGTCGGAATAATAATTACTTTATTCTTGTAAGAATGTACAATGCACTGTATGAATTCTGTAACAATTCTTTATAGAAATTATTCTTTGTTTTAAAAAAATGCTCTATTATGCAGATAAATTTAGAGGTGGAAAAAATGCTTAACTAGAAATATTTTAGGGAATAAAACATTTTTAATCGATCAATATTGATTTTATTCAATTATTAAATAAGAAATTAATTACCCCAGAAATATCGCAAATTGTTTTTCTCATTTTTATTAAGTTTCTTTTCCACATATATTATAAGTTTCAAATAATTTATTTCAAACAGTGGACTTTGAAATAAGAAAAAACTTTTATTTTTATCGTTTCATTACCAAAATATATATTTATATTCAACTAAAATAGTGTCATCAAATGTATTGTTCCATAAAATGAATATTTGAAAGGTTATGAGGGAAAAAAGTACCTCTTAATGAATTTCTCAAAATAATATTTCTAATTGGATTTAAATACCTTTGAAATGTTCTATGTGTCTAAATTTTTTAAGAAATTAAACGAAATTAATAATAATGATTTCGGTCAAACATTAAAAGAAAATGGGGCATGGACTTTCCGTTTCGAGTTTTTTTTTAGCTCGTTAAAAGTCAATTTTAAATTTTAATTCAGGAAAACATAAAATTCCTATGAAAATTCAGCAAGTGTAAATAAAATATTTAAAAAAAAACTAGTACTTAATTGGAATTATAAAATCATGTACTTTTGTTCCAAATAAATTTACATTCGTCGATAAAAAAAAATTACAGAAAAAATTAATTCGCCTGGAATATATATTTTTTAAAATTACATATATATATATATATATATATATATATATATATATATATATATATATATATATATATTATACATTTTAATTTTTTAACTATATATTTTAAATTTATTTAAAATATTTTTATTTAAAAACCTTTTTCTAAGAAATTTGACGTATTTATATTTTAATACATATGCATGAAAAATTTCATAACCCCAACTGAATAATTCCCAAACTGTCAAATAGAATTCACTGTCCCCTTAAAATATTTCACATTTTAAGATGCTCAAAAAATATAAATAAATGAAAACAAAGTTTTATATAATTATATAAGTTTTGTAACGAGAAAAATCTAAAGAGAAAAGTTTTGATAGTAAAAATAACGAAAGCCACAAATTTATTTGTTTAGTATTTAATCTTTTACTTTACTTCGTAGTTTCACATAAATTTATTCTATTCGAAAATCTGTATATTTAAGACATTTCACATTTAAAGATATCCATAATTAACTGAAAATATAAAATTTCATTCAAATATATAAATTTAATCATGAGAAAAATCTAAAGAGAAACGTTTTGATAGTAAAAATACATTTAAGTGTTTATTACATTATCCTTTATTACCTTTAATTTGTCTTTATTTCCTTATTTTTAACCCACTTTAAGCTTAACTAATTCTAACAACATTGCCTCAAATGAACCGTTAGACATAATTAGACCGTTAAGTTAGTAAACCACAATTGAACCGTTAAGACATTACTAGACAATTAAATAAGAAAACAAAACTCTAACTAAAGTAAACAATGTACGACTTATTCCATCTTTTATACACAATTAAAAAGTAATACAGAAAATAAAAATTAATTCAGTTTCTACTTAGGTCAACAAAGATTTTTTAAAGTTACCTTTTATTAAATATTTGTCAAAAAAATTATTAATTATCAAAAAATTATTCATTTTCGCTTGAATTGAATTCATTCTTCACCTTAACGTAAAAAATACTTACTGCCTGTTGATTTCAACTTTCATTACAAACTGGTAAAAGTATTAAAAAAGTAATTAAATTTAATTAATGAATTAATATTTGAAAAAATCTGTATTAACATCAAGTGTCATCCGCTACAAGTTTAAAAAATGTAATTGAACCGGAGTGTATGAATAAAAAGTATTTTATTAACGACTGAAAATTTTTAAAAGGTATATAAATAAATAAATACAGGGAGAGTGTGAACTAAAAGGGAATAAGAAAATATATAAAATAAAACCCAGCTGTAATCCAAAGTTATGATCTTATAATGGAACAAATCAAACAATATTACTCTTCCTATTCAATTTCAATTCTTAAAAAAAAAAAATCTGGAGAAATAAATATCGTTTTAAACTTAGACAGCAACACATAATTCCTCGGCAATAAACTTCGAGTTGCCCGCAAGGCCCAATCCTCTGCGAAACACTTCCAGAAGTTCGACATGCCACAAATAACGACTAGTCAAACCAGCAGTGCATCCTTTTCTTCTCTAAACCACACCTGAGACCAACAACTAAGGCACAAAATGCTACGGCGTCTCCTCATATTACTAACTGCATTCCTCCCCCTCAACATTGCCGCTGCTTGTTTTCTTCTGTAGCTGCCTCTGTTTCATTCGCTGCGGAATTCATATGCACAGAAATAAGTTAAAGAATAATGTTGGCGTCACGTACTACAGTTGACTTTACTTTCTTTGGGAGCGCAGGTGTCCATGATACCACGATAGGTCCATTACATGTTACGCGCGCATTTTGCACTTTGTGTAACTATTGAGGTAGAAACAAGAACATATCCGGAGAAGTAGATGGTTTTTCCTTTGTTCTTAGATAAGAGGTGCATTTGGCGCCAAAGGCAATTGCACATTATAAAGGCTCAGGATGGATTGGGGAATGTGATTTTTTTTTTATACGTAACCTTTCTTTTTCTTTATCTCTCCCACCCCCTACTTAAAAAGCTAAAATTTATCAAGCACGAGACCAAAATATAACAAGGACAGGTTTTTCAAATTTATGTCAGAGATGTGAACTTGAAATATAGTAAAAAAGGATTCTAGTGCATAAAAAATGTTTAAAATAATTTTAAAAGTAATTTATACGTTAATCATAAGAATGTTTAACAGAAAAATAATGAATAATATGAGTCAAACTACGAAAAATCGCATCATTAAAAAGAAAGAAGAAAATTCTTCAACAAGAATCGAAGTCAGGTCTAGTCAAGGTTCATGTCCAAGGATGTTAAGCTGAAAAATCTATAGAAGGGGCAATTTATACCAAAATTGGTGTTCAAAACGCCTTCTTCGTTCAGATTTTTATATTTTCGCATATAAAAATCGCTAAGAATAGTATACAAACTATAGTAAAATGTACTAAATGCATTGAGCATTTTAATACAATTTAATTTTTTTTAAATAAATAAATGCCTTTTTCAAATTGAAATTTGAAAAGATTTATTCAATTCTACTATTTTCTCTCGAATTTGCCGATCATGAGAAAAATTTCTTGGGAGGATAAAAAACTTGGCATGCAATACTAGAATAGCATACAAACTATAGTAAAATGTACTAAATGCATTAAACATTTTAATAAAATTTAATTTTAAAAAAATTAACAGCCCTTTTCAAATTAAAATTTCAAAGGATTAATTCAATTCTACTATCTTCCCCGTATTTGCAGGTCATAAGAAAAATTTCTTGCGCGAACAAAAAATCAATCAAAAAAATTAGTCGATTTTGAAAATTCATATACATACTGATAACTATGCATCGATAAATGAAAAAAAAAAAAAAAATGAAATTGTATTTAATAAAAACGAAAGGTTTCGAATGTCAAACAAAGAAAACAAACTACTTCGAAAGGTTTAGAATCCAGCTATAAAATTTTATAATACATTTAACTTTAATTTTATCTCAGATTTCAAATGGTCTTCATCCTAATCTTTTTTATTAAATTCATTCCACGATTTTAATCTCAAAACCAATCTAAATGATGGGAATGGGAAAATAAATCAATTTACAAACCATAGGGCTCTACCAAAATTTAGCTGTAATAAATATTTACACTAAATGAAAAAGAATAGACTTCCTAAATTTAGAAGGGAGGGTAAGAAAACTTTTAGCTTGCAAACGATTTTTTAGAATTTGGCATTCAAGTCTTCTGCTACTGAATGCTTTAAATTCAGAATGCATCCTCAGAAATCGTCTGATTTTTTACGAATTTAACTCAAACTGATACTTTCATGAATGGATTTAACATTGAAAAACGAGTCACTAATACTAATATGAAATTAGAAGAATAGTGCAAAACTGTATGAGTAAATATGTGCAATTTGAAATACGAAAAATAATTGAAAACCATGACTTCAAAAGGAAAAAAAAAAAAAAAAAAAAGAAAGAAAGAAAGAGAATGAAAAAGAAAAAAATTCCAACAATATTTTTTTGCTTATTCTAGTCTATTTTTAATGGGCAGAGTAATAGATAATTTTAATAATACAAGAATTGATTCGACTCATACTCACAAAATAAATGCCAAAAGGGACATAGCAATTTCATTTTGAAATGCACTGCGCATATCTTAACAGGAACAGGATTAGCAACATATAGATGAATGTTAGAAAATTTGCACAATAGTGACATCACATGGATTGATTTTATCACGTAAAAACAAAAGAAGAATTAAAAGGAATAAAAAATAAAAGTCAAATTTAATTAATTTTTTTTTAAGTGGAAAGAGTTCTGACAATCTGTATATATAAATTCAAACCAAGTGTTAAATGAGCGAGAAAAAAAAAGTACTATACTCAGATACTTTTTTTTTAAAGTCTTATTCTATTTCGTCTGTTTGCATCAGAAGTGTTGACTGAGGTTTTTGTACATGAAAAAAAACATACCTTTCTGATCCGAATGTAATAAATACAATGCCTGGCTCAGAGAGAAAAAGAGACAAAGGACGTTCAAACTAAACTATAATCTGAGGTCACTCAAAAGTGTTACTCATTGTTTTTTTTATTTGAATCATTAACACGTAACGGCTTGGATGACAAACAAAACAAATGTTTCAAATAGCTTCAAGTGTTTATAAAAAAAGAAACGAAAATAAAATAAACAAAAAGAAAGGAAATATTTCAGCTGCCTATGTCTGTTTCATTCTGGGTATATAAAAAAAAACAACTTGAATTCCATCAACGGATCTCACACCACTGTAAATTTATTTTCTTTTTTTTATTATTTTTTTTAACTCTCCGTCTGCCACTTAACCACTTACTTCCGTACACGACAACTACAAATCATCCTGGGCGATGAAACGACACATTCTGACTGCTACGACAACTCACAACAAAATGTCGCATTCATCCTTTTTTTTTTAAAAAAAAAAGAAAAAGAAAAACCTTTATTTTTAACCTACATAACGTTGTACAAAACACGTCCTGAAAAATGGTTAACGAAATAACTTCATAAATCGCGAAAGGGCAAAGCATAAATAAAATTTTCAAAAACTATGCAATTTTTTTCGCAAAGAAGAAACGTGTTACATTGTGAAGAAAAAGGTTATGTTTGCACCGCTTAGCGAAATCTGTGAGTAAGCAAGCATCTCTGTGTTTCTTTGCCAAGAACAGAAGCGAGTAATCCATAATTTCATTTTTTTTCTTCCCCTTACTCTCTTTCTTCTTCCTCACGTTGAAAATGAACACGGCGCTGTTTAAGCAGTGAGTCATTCTCTAAAACACGATATAAAACCTCTGTAAATATTGAGATCTGCTCTTACGTGGAAAAGATAAACAAATACCCTGCTTTAAGGGGCTAAACGCATTTCTGGTAAGTAGTTAATCAACCCCTATCAGTTAAGTGCACGGCAACCTGCTCAAATGCAAGGTACACGAAAAGACGTGGTCGCAATAAAATTTCAGTTAAGATAAAATGTGTCGTAACACTTATTAGTATAGAAGATAAGGTCACGGGGGAGATGGAATTTATAAGCATCTGCTCACCTGCTCTTCTAGGGAAAATGGAACAGGGAGCGGAATTACCTGGAAGGCACTTTATTGAAAAGAGAATTGAAAGAATTCAGAATCACTATATTTTAGCGGAGTACTGTATAACTATTCATTTTCTCAAGTATCTAATAATCAATAAAATTTAACAATTAACCTTTTGTTTCTAATTTCTTTTGTTTCTAAAAATATTATTTTTATGATTCTTTAATCGAACAAACATCAAATGAAATGATTTTCTAAGTTAGCTTATATAGGCCAAACAGGGTCGGCCATCTGGAGGGTGCGGCGTGTGCAATGAACCCGGGTCCCACGACTGAGGGGGGCCCCAACTCTGATTAAGAATTAAAACATTGTTCTGAACAATAATATTATCACACATGCAAAAAGTCTACAAGCTTGTTTCTATGTGGCTGGCTGAGCATCTTCTGATGCCTTTGTTAGGCAAAGATCGCAGTGATATCTATAAAAAGGCGGGAAAAGTTCATTTATGTATAAGGAAATCCCCGTCAGACATGTTAAGACAGAGTGGCGTGCCTGGCACCCAGAAGACGAGACTGAGGCTGGGTTCAAATGGACTTGTAAATCATCAGCTATCTACTTTTGTCTATTAATGTAATATTTTTTTTACAATCCTTTACATTGCCAGTTACTAAACATAATAAACGTTGAGCCCTCTTTCAGCAAATTAAAATTAAATAAAGCATTATCTTAGGTCAAGCATTTGGATATAATGGTTAAACGCTCTTGCAACAATATCGAAAAAGAAATTGTAAAAATTGTAATTTACCTGGAGTAATTAATAACAAAAATAAAACTAAGCATTCTTAAATAAATATACAAACGTCCGTTTTTTTTTTCTTTCTTTTTTTCTCTTTTACTTTGCTAAAAATGTAGGGCCCCAAATGGTTTTTTACACCCTGGCCCCTCCATAGAGAAGGCCGGCTTTGAGACCAAAGGGAAATAAATAGGGAAATAAAACTGTTTTGCCGAAGGCTAGACATCGATTTATAGTATATATAGAAAACTTTTAAAATTATAATACCATAAGAAATATTGGAGATGAAATGGATACAAATATTAAAAAACTGGGTCATTAGTTAAGAATAAAAATTAATGCAGGCACACTACATTAAACAGTAACAGTTTATTGGATTCAATTCACTTGTTATTATAATTACAGAAAATACGTAACAGTACATGCCATCTAGTACCTAAATGTACACTGTCTTATGCTGCTATGTGACGTTATTTCCTTTTTCCTTTTGTGCACTTTACGTGTGTTACATATGAGTATTGTAACGTTCTTCTTTCTCATTCTCGATAAGCAGCATTTCCAACCAGCTATGTCACCAACTGTTAAAACCCTTAAAGGATAAATGTCAACGAATTAACATATGTGGAATCTTTTCACCCGTGTGGTCATCGTATCTGATCATTAGTAATACCACAGGTGAAGACCCACACGTGGGGTTCATCGTTTAAGAGAAACTTGTTGCATTTTCAAGGGAAAGGAGTGTCAAATCATCTGGATACTAAATGTTTTCCATTGTGAAGGGATTATCATTAACACATGTTCCAGAACGATCAGTTACGAGAACGCATTATTAGTGCATTTTGCTGAACATTTATTGGGCCATACAGATCTCAAGTGACCAATGTGAAATGAGAGGCGGAGACTGGACAGAGATAAAATGCATGTTTTTTTTATAGGAGAAATAGACTTCTTGGATTTCCGAGAGCTACCCAGGAGTAGAACTGTTAACTAATAACCGGTTAGTTTCTGATTGTGTTATTTCTCTGAATTGATGGAGAACCTATTTCACGATAAACCATCAACCTTCGACTGTTGAGTGTAAATATCATCAACTTCTAAATGATGTAAATATCAAATATTTTAACCTAGATTAGAACAAGTTGTTCTTATGTAAATATATGGCTGTAAATAAACGAATTGTCTGAAATTCTACACTCTTATTTGATCGGTCAGGATCAAGACGTTACAATATTAAACTGATCATATTTTATGCCAAATTTTAATCCTTATATTTATTTTTATTTTTAATCAAATTATCTACTTCATATATTTATTTTAACTGGATGAATGCAAAAAGTTATTTCTCATTCATCATCAAAATATAATTCAATCTCAAATAAAACCCGATAAAAATTATTTCTCACTTTCACATTTTAAAATACATGGCACGTCATAGCGGATAATTACTCCGGCCATAAAGAAGTCACCTCCGAAAATTACGCACTGCGAAATGATAAAGCGTGATTATTTTGATTTAGGCGGCGACCATTATTTATTCTCCAATGTTTGCTGCATAAACACAGGTGTTATCCCACAGCGGGTACACGCAACTGTTGACGTGTGAGTGAGTGTCAAACAATGGCGACGTACCTCTGTGTGGTGGATATCATCCACAGAATGAAATGGAGGACTTAGTATTCATCTGAATGATGCAGACCGAAATTGCCTTTGTTGAAAATAAGTGGATTCATAAGCTGCCGTTGAAATGTTACCGAAAAGTGCTCTCCAGAATGTGAATCGTCCCTACCAACGGGCCCTTCACCTGTGGGGCCCTGGTGCTTTGGGTGGGTGGGTGGGGGTTGTGTGTGTGTGGCGAATCAACCAAAGACCGACTCAGGGATAAAGTTTAGGTGGGTATTAAAAAAAACCGCACTTTCGCTCGCTCTTTTTTTTTTTTTTTTTTTTTTTTTTTTTTTTTGGTGGGGGGGGTCAAAAATTGTTTTTTTTTTTTTTTTTTTTTTTTTTTTTGAATCCGTTTACTGAAATCATGGGTCATAAAAAGATTTTGTTCAGGATGAATATTTTTTTTTTCACTTGAGAAGTCTAACAATTTCTGTGATATAACGTTACTAAAAAAAAAAAAAAAAAAAAAAACGGCGAAGAGTGGCAATTTTATTTGACAGTATCAGCAGGAAGAGATCTATGCGTTAATCCAATAAAAAGAAATCAATGATGAAAGTTATTTTCGCTTATATGAATTCAACCATGATTCATTTTTCTGAAGATAATATAACAAATATTTAAATCTCACTTAATTGAATGCATGATGAGTTTTGGTTTTATGGAAGCAAAGTTATTTTATGAGATTTTTTTTTTTACTATTAAAATGATTTTTAAACTTCGTTTGGTTTTAAAATGCATTCTTTGATTGCTTTTTAGATGGTTATCTTTCTGTCTTATTACTTTCTTATAATGAATTATTGAGAAAATATTTTAATAGTCAAAATAATCACGAATGTTTTTTTGAAAAAATTTAATAGTTTGACGAATCTTTAAGTTCCGTAACTCCATGAATTCAAAAATCACATTTTTGGAATCATGTATCTCTGTCTACGTACAAGACAACTCAAAAACGTGTTGATGAATTTCTGACATAGATTTTAGACCAAATTTGTAGATATCTATCAATTTTTAGCCGAAATTTAGTGTCAGAAAATCTGTCTGTCTGTCTTTCGAGTACAAATGAACCCGATAACTACAAAACGTAAAGAGATAAAATTTCGAACAGGTTTAGCATCTAAAATGTAAATTTTTATCAAATTTTACACCAAATCAATGACCATCTATCTGTCTTTCGTTCCGCATAAGATCACAACTCATAAGCGCAATTGTTTAAATCAATGAAATTCGGTATGTGATCTTGTGACAGTTGCAGAGTCATATCAAATTTTATTTTCAATCAGCCGGAAAAAGAGGCAACCCAAATGCGTTATCATTATGATGGATTCAGTAAAAAAGCTGGATTCCCGCCAAAGATCAATATTTCGTAATTATCATTTGCCACTGCTGAACAGGCATTCGTAGATTCATTGCCATAGAATAATAATTTCCAAACCTATCTATGTCCCCTCATATTGAGCAATTCCAGTCATTATCATCGAGGATGATATTTTCAAGTAACTAATCTATCTTTAACGATCAATACATAAATATGCACGAAACTTTGTAGAATTTAATAAATGTAATTTTTCACTAATTTACTTGCTTTACTTCGATGATTTTCACAATATCCTACAACCAATCGATTAATTTCAAGCTACTTGAATAAAACCTCATAGAAGTTTGAAATTTATGATGATTAGATAACAAAAGTATATCTGAAATATTATTCTTTACTTGGCATCTATGTCGCTTCATCTGGAGCAATTCCAGTCATTCCAAATCATGATTAGTAAGTTTTTACACTAAATTTACAATCCGAATTCAAATGTACTTTTTCGCTTACACTTGTTTTATATCTATGATTTTCACAATATCCTACAACCAATCGATTAATCTCAAGCTACTTCACTAAATCCTAATAGAAGTTTGAAAGTGTATGAGGATTAGGTACAAAAGTATTTCTGAAATATTATTCTTTAATAGGCATCTATGTCCCTCCATCTGGAGCAATTCCAGTCATTACAAATCATGAATAGCAAGTTTTCACACTAAATTTGCAATCAGAATTCAAATGTAATTTTTTACTAACAATTGTTTTATATCTATGATTTTTACTATATCCTAAATATGGCGCTAGGAATAGTACCTACTTTCTACAATCAATCGGTTGATGAATTTCAAGCTACTTAACTGAAACTTCGTACAGGCTAGAGAGAGTAAGATGATTAGATATCAAAAGTATTTCTGAAATAAAATTCTTCACTTGGCATCGATGTCTCTTCATCTGGAGCAATTCCAGCCATTCCAAATCATGAATAGTAAGTTTTCACACTTAAATTTACAATCATTTCACTCCTTCCTCAGAATTTTCTAACGGCATCCGGAATAAAAATGACGTCTTTCACGCGTCTTTAACCCGAGTTACGGCTTTTAATGACTCGGAATCTTCTCCGAGTAATTTCGAGAAGCTGTTAAGCATTTAAACTAGTTTAAATGAAGTTTGTACGTAGCAAGCGTTTGGTCATTTATACGCTGAAATATTTCTGAAGCAAACGCAGTCCCCCATTCCTTACAACCCATTTTATTGCAACTTATTACCATGTCCATTTCCATGCTTTTACATGAAACGCTTACATTTATGCTGGAGCAATTCTTCGTTTCATTTCATGATATAAATAACAAATGAGGCAAGCTATGAAATGCAAACGGTTGCAGAACCTCCATTGGATCAGAGAGTGTTTTTAAAGAAAGTGGTCGTTTAAAGAGATCCGTGTAAATGAGCAACAGCTTAACATCTTAAGCTTAATTCTCTAATAGGCATAGAAGAACAATAGGATAAGTTCCAAATACTAATAGGATTAATTGTTCGGGTGATAATTAAAGAGAGTTCATTTCAGTTAAAATAATCGATTTTGATGAATATAAACAGTTGAAAGATTTCAAAGAAACAAAGTGAAAGATTTTCTACATTTTTTGCATCACACATTGATGTCTACAAACCGCAGACATAACAGACGCTAAGCAATGCTTCAAAAGCTGAAAATTCATCACTGAAAACTTTTCCCAAGTTATGTGGTCAAAATTTTATCGAAATTTTCAATAAAAATACATTTTAAATTATACTGTTATTAATGATGAATACTAAATTGAAATAAGTGTCATCAAAATTCAAGGAAGTTTTTTCAAAATTTTCGCGATCAAGATTTTAGCCTCGACAAATAAGACTTCAAAGAATACATCTTCGATATCTTCACATCCCATCAATACAGTCTCTCAAGTCTAATAGAATTCAAAGAGTAAACTATCCAAATTTGTGCTTCATGTGATTGTGGTGCAACCCAAATATGCATTTTGGACGTTTATTTTTCACCGACTGATTTAGATCAAATTTGGACACAAAACTACAATTTTAATGGCAAGATCGAATACCAAATTTCCCTTATCAAAGACTGTGATGTTTCTCAATTGCTGCGTATACATGCATGAAAATGCAAAGATCAACAGACAATCAGTCCGTAAAGACTAGATAAAAATTTTATATGGATCTGCACTTTAGATGATGCACTTCGTCATAACGGATTTCGTTCAAAACCTGATAGAAATCTACAAATTTTTAGCAAAGACCACATACCAAATTTTAGTCATCTAGCTTACCCTGTTTTTTTATTATTTTATTTGTACTGTACACAGACAGACATAATTTCCAAAACTGAGCTTTTTGTATTCAGGAAATTGCGAAATATGGAGCTTTGTTCAAATCTGTTCTAATTTTTTGAGAGTTATAACACCTTTTCGTTGTGAATTTTGTTTACAGGAAAGCAAAAAACACACAATTTTTATTAACAATAAATCAATATGTTGTAAGAAAATTTCACTTTTCTTCCTAAAAAATAACATTTTTAGGCAATTACAAAAGAATCCGGATATTTAATTATCCGGTAACATCTGAAGCCAATTAATCCGGATATTTGGAATGGTTCTGTAACACAAATTTCAGAGGACAAACAGAGTTTTGTTCTGTTGGGTCGAAATTATTGAATTACTTCAGTTTTAAATTTTTAGTACAAAGCCTTTTAAATGAAACCGTCACCTGATGCATATCAAAAGCTCTACGTATTTTAATTTTAGAATCCATAGTGGATCCCACATAAGCTGTTGTATATTACATCACAGTTCAGCATAAGACAACAAACAATTAGACATAGAATGCGAAGCATGATGATGTCCTTTATTCCTCTATAAAATCTTAATCTTTAGCACTTAAAATAGTTCAGCTATGTCGCTTCATACATTCACACATATTTTACAATAGGAATTAAATCGAAAGATTAATTAATATATAATTAAAAACCGAAATAACATAAATTATACACTGAAGTGACAAAAGTCGTGGGATGACTGTTAATATCGTGTCGGTCCTCCTTTTGCCCGGCGAAGTGCAACAACTCGACGTGTCATGGAGTCCACAAGTCGTTGGAAGTCCTCTGCAGGAATATTGAGCCATGCTGTCTGTATAGACGTCCATAATTGTGAAAGTGTGGATGGTGCAGGAGTTTGGGCACGAACGGACCTTTCGATGATGTCCCATAAATGCTCGATGGGATTCATATCGGGCGATCTAGGTGGCCAGATCATGTGCTGGAATTGTCCGGAATATTTTTCAAACCAATCGCGAACAGTTCTGGCCCGGTGACATGGCGCATTGTCATCCATAAAAATCCCGTCGTTGTGAAATCCATGAATGGCTGCAAGTGATCTGCAAGCAGCTGAACATAACCATTTCCAGTCAATGATCGGTTCAGTTGCACCAGAGGACCGATTCCATGCCATGTAAAAACAGCCCACACCATTATGCCGCCCCCACCAGCTTGAACAGTGCCTTGCTAACAGTTTGGGTCCATGGCTTCGTGGGGTCTGCGCAACACTCGAGCTCTACCATCAGCTCGTAACAACTGAAATCGTGACTCATCTGACCACGCCACGGTTTTCCACTGGTCTAGGGACCAGTCGATATGCTCACGAGCCCAGGAGAGTCGCTGCAGGCGATGTCGTGCTGTCAGTAAAGGCACTCGAGTCGGTCTTCTGCTGTCATAGCCCAAGGAAGACAAATTTCGCCGCACAGTCCTATCGGACACGTCCCTCGTACGTCCCACATTGATTCCTGCAGTTATTTGACGAAGTGTTGCGTGTCTATTAACATTGACCATTCTACACTGACGTCGGCGGTCTCGATCGTTAAGTGCAGGTGGTCGCCCACTACGCTGTCCATGATGGAATGTGATGCCTGAAATTTCATACTCTCGGCACACTCTTGATACTGTGGATCTCGGAATGTTGAATTCACTAACGATATCCGCAATGGAATGACCCATGCGTCTAGCTCCAACTAACATTCCACGTTCAAAGTCTGTTAATTCTCGTCGTGCCGCCATAAATCACGAAAAACCTGTTCACATGAATAACTTGAACACAAATGAAAGCTCTGGAAAACGAACTGCGCATTTATACTTTTTCGCTGTGATACTACTGCCATCTGTATAGTTGCATATTGCTATCTCATGACTTTTGTCACTTCAGTGTATTATAAAATGCCTTGTCTAACAGTCTTCTTAATGTTTCCAGTTCCTACTAATAATAGCACAATTAATTGCCATTCAAATAATAAGGCTAATACGGCATAAGTAGGATAGAATGTTTTCCTAACAATTGCAATAATTCATATTTTAATCATATTAATTGAAACAATCCCATTAATTACACTGATGCAAGCGAGTCTAAAAATAAGGTTTAACATATTGCATTTGACCGTGAGGAATCATTTAGGTATTTCGTCAAAACTAAAAGAAAAAAAAAAAAGTAAACCAACCTAGAGTTAATATAAGGCTTAATTACTTACCAAACGCAACGTCCATTAAACTGATAGCTTATTAATAAAACGATTATTCACATCAGATAATTCTAAACATAATCTTTCATTTGGATCGGGTGTTACAAGCCAGAATATGCGACATCAGTGATATCTAGGTAAATGTTTACAACAGTAGTAATAATCCTTCAAATAATTTTAGCTCAAAACCAGGTGCTAAAAATTAAGATATAATACAGCAAATTTAATTTCATAGCGTGTATCAGCAAAATGAAATTAATTTATTAATCAAGATTAAGTTAATTACTTAGCATTATGTTTATAATCAACTACCTTCCTAAATATTTAAACTTACTCAAAACGCAAGCTTTTCGTTTCATCTGAAGATAAACTAAGAGAATTTTAATATACAGAGTATCTACTCTTATCAAGGCTCAACATCTAAATTCTAACTCATTAGAGATACGCATATGATTCCAGTTCGAAAAATGGCTTCAATGACGGGAATAACTATATTTTATGTTATTTGAGACAATAAACATAGTCATGAGAGGGTTAGTGCAACTTTTTATATAATCCACCGGTCCTATCAATCAAATTTAGTAAAATATTCGTAACGTTGTAACATTTTTTTTAATGTAACAACAACAAAAAATCAATTTTTTTTTTCTGCAACTAAAACCGATTAGCTTATGAAACACTGAAGATCTCGTAGACTAATTTTACAGAAGAAATTTGAAACACCCAGAGAATTTTAGGGATCATTTGCCAAAGTGAATCGATGCACTATTGTGTTACTTTTTCAACTTGATCCTTAATATAAATTTATATACGATCCCTTTTTAGGTTAAGCAGCTATAACTCGCTCAATTTCATTCTTAAAACGATGGAGGGACTGGGAGATATCCAATATTTTAAAATGTCGACTCCAGATTTTATAACCATTACATAAATATATTAACTGATTTAAATAGAATAAAATAAAATTCTTATCATCAATTAAAACATTTCTCTAATTGAAATTATATGTCTACATCTGAAGTGAGTTACAAATTAGCTAGAAGGCTACGATAAAAGTAGACAACCTGCATATATTTCAGCATTCTTTTCAAGGGCGTCTTGACAGGCGTCAAATAGCCACGATAAATTTCGAATAGAATCTGTCATGGATTTCTCAAACAAGGTGTTGTAACTCATCGCTGTTTTTTATTCGCGAATCTTTATTCTAGGTAATAAAAAAGAGCATCTGAAAAAGCAAATGCACCGTAAAAGCTACTAGCACTGACACATAGACTCGCATTTAGATATATATTCTTTGACCAAAATGGAAATGTCCACCGTTGACAAAGTTATGAGTTTGTATTGGTCATAGATATAGCTGAAATTCTTTTCAAAGGATAACTTATTTTATCTTGATAGCAGCTCCTTTTTTCAGTACCGAATAATTCTGTTTTATATCAATGTGGTAAACTATCAATTATTCGCTTTAGAGAACACATGATTATTAATTTTAAAATGTTTTCGTGATAGTAAAAAAAAGGAAATAAACAGCATCTAAGCATAAATATTAATGTTAAACAAATTAAAATTAATATCAGTAAACCTCTTACTACATATATATTTTTAAAAAATATGTATTTACGATTTAGTTTTGGTAGAGTTTCTATCTGGCATTTTGCCATTTTTTTTTTTGGAATAACATTTTACGAATTAAACCACTCAATATCGAAATTTACCAGCTCTTTACAGATCAAAATGGAAATGATGCTACAAATAATTCCTCATCGCAATTTCAAAACCTTTTAAAAGCTAAAATAATTTCATTAAAATTATTAAATTCATGATTTAAATTTTTAAAAAATATATAATTAAAACACAACTTAAAATATAAAATTTTTATAATTAGAAAACTATCAAAATAAATATAATTATAAAAATAACCATAGTTAAATCGAGCAAATTGTATATAAATAACGATAACCAATTAAGTTTCTCAAAACGAATTAAATATGATCATCGAATAAATTATTTTAAATCATTTCATAACGGTAATTAGTAGTGGTAGAATTAGTAACCTTATAATGATTACCTCGATAAAATCTAAATGCACTTATCACAAAAACAAAGAATATCTTTGAACACATGTTCACAATAACAGAAATTAAATTTTATTTAATTGTGAATTCACTACATAAGCAAACAAAATTATTCACAAGAAACTTATCATTCCATGCATTCATAAATCATAAATAAGAAAATAATGCCTAATAAAATTATGTAAATATGACAAAATTTTGAATCTATTCGCGAATTTCAAACAAACATTTTTAATACTGCTTAATTTTAACAAATAAACCCACTTTGTCTTTAGCTAACAAATCGGACTGTATTATCTGTTAGATTTACCATCTCCATAAAGTTGTTTATCTTATCAAAAAATAAGGATAATTCTTATTTTCATTTCCATATATATAACCTGCGAATGCGTTGCCAACGTTCACTTTCTAAGATTTTCATTCATTAGGCTGCACGCACATAACGTTTCAAATAATCACGGCTTGTATTTATTTTAGATACATTTTGGAAATTTACATTCATTTATGAATATTTTTTTAAAATATGCTTTAATATTAACTCTTTTTTTTTCAGATAATGGATTTTAACATCACCATCACATACACTGTTAAGACCTTATCACACGGCGAAATACCGTCCTCACTTTCCGTCATCAATTTTCCGTCTCTACCCTCAGAACCGGTCAAGCAAGTTTTTCGTAATAGACAGCCTTTTCTAACCAGCTTGAAAATGTCGCCTATAGGGACGGAAATATGGTCCGAAAAGGAAATTCAACCAATCATGTGAAACTTTGAAGTGACGTCGCACAAATTATGTCACTTTAGTTGTCATTGCTGACGGAATGTGCCGACAATATTTCGCCTTGTGATAAGGCCTTTAAGCACCGTTTAAGAGTCTTTCTACAAAATGACGCAAATTGACGCATTATTATTAAATTATGTGCTATTTTTATTAGTAATAAATAATTTAATAAGTAACTCCGATTTTTACGAATTTATTGTTCCGTGTCCTTTGCGTCGTATAAACAAAGTACTAATTTTATTATTACAATGGTTACAGTGACGAAATGATTGAAATTGTTGAGGATGGGGGGGGGAGGTGATGAAAAGGCATGTAAATGAGAAACACATGAATGGCACTTTACAGTAGACATATTTCTTTCTTATGCAGAATAAAATGTGTAAAGGAATTACCAACACTCCCAACGACCCTTAAAAGATTTCGTAAACAATTACACCAAAAGAGAACGAGAACGGAGGAGGAGACAATGTCATCAAAAGAAAGGAACAATGTTAATAAGATGAGCATATAATCACATATTTTCACACAAGTGTTTATTTATTTTGTATTCGTAAAATCCTAATCCAATTATACGGACATAAGGATTACCAACTGCAGCCCTAAAAATAATATTGGGAAAAAAGAGAAGGAAAAAAAAAGATTTTTAAAGATTGTTCTTTTCTATTAAAACAGAGAAGACATTTATGCTAGAAATAAGCCTCTTAATTTCGGGAAATCCTTAAAATTTTAAAGTAACCTTTTTAAAAACACCGATTCCAGCGTAGCTTCGTAATGTTACTCGGCCCTATGACTATGAAAGAGGGTAATAAATTACCAACTCAAGAGTATTAGCCAGCAAGTAGTAATTAGCATGGAAAAAGAAAAAAATTGCCCTCCTATTACTCAAACTACGCTACCGCAACAGAGAACAGATCATTAAAGAGAATAAAATTCGTTGCAACCACCGATGCTTTAAAAATTTGAAAAACAAAGCTACTGATAGTGTTAATATCTTCGTGTAAAAGGCAGGTAGCCCGTTATCGGCCTTTGCCTTTTCCCACCTTCTCCCTTATCAAGTTTGTTCTTGATCCATGGCATAATGTTACTTTTTTAATTATTTCTCGTCGTGATCACATTAATTATGAAGCGATCATTTTCCTACTCAGAAAACTACTGACTAGAAGGGGGAAAAAAGATTCATATCGTTTTGCAGCTCATTTGATTGGTTAAACAATTTTCCCCGCCATTTTTAATGTTTTATGCTTTATTCATACATTTTTTCTCATGCTCTATCTATTAGCGTTATTTTAAATACAGAAGTACATTTTTAGAAAAATTTTTTTCTTGTGGTTGAAAATACCATGATAATTTCCGAGGAACATTAGTACCTTTTCCCTGTAATTTTTCGAAACGATGTGATAAACTTTTTTGGGGTTCATTAGGTAATTTTATACTTTTCTGCCTATTATAAATAATTGTCTATTTGTAACTTTAAAAAAACTATTCGTTTAAAAGAGGATAAAAACAAATGCTTAAAAAATATATCATTTTCAAAATTCCATCAAATAATTCACTTTAACGCTCAAAAATAAGATTCTTCATTATTCATCATTATTATAACATTTTTTATTTCGGAAATCTCTAAAATAAATTTTTAAAAAGATACTGATTATCTTAGCTCTAAATGAATAATTCGCTTTAAAAAAGTCTGAAAGGAAAAGTCTCTTTCTGAAGGGAAAGCTAATAATACTACTGCTAAAGTGTCGGTATTTTTTTCCAATAATACTTTTTTTTAACTGTAAGAAGATTTCCCTCGATCAAATAAAATATGTTTAGCAATTATTATCGTTTTGTTTTAAAATGGAACTTCTCAAATATGCAAAGAAAATTATATTATCGGTTCAATAACAATGACAATTGGTAGAAATTTTAAATAATATAAAAACTAATTTCCCAGCAATTGACGGGTAGAAGGCATGTGATAAAAAACATTTTTTGAAGCCAAATATCTTTTATTGCATCTGCACATTTCTTTTCACCTGCTAATACCATGAATTATTATTATTATTATTATTCAGGAGCATCCACAGCTCAGCTGAAAAAAGGAATAAATAAATGCCTTACCAATTTTTTGTATTTACATTGGATACGGTAACGGGATCCAAGACTATATTTTGCATATGGGAATTTAAAACAGGACATTAAAATGAGGGTCTAACCTTGTCACTAGCGAAAAGAAAGTGGAAGTAATACTGTCAACATAACACTTTTCAGAAGGCCAAATCTACAAAAAATAAAAATAAAAGTAGTGGTATCTAAAATACAGTGACTGTAATCCGTATAAGCAAACAAGATCAGAAGAGCTGAATAATGGTCAAAAAATATCCAACAGGAATGTCAGAATAATAAGTAACCGAGTTTTTTTTTTTTAACTTTATTTTACAAAATAAAATGCCATTTTCGCCATTTATTCAAAGGGGGGAGAAGGTTTAAAAATAGTATGTGGGGGTCGTAAGAGATCTTATAAACATATGTTCAGCCGATTCATTTCATAACAGCAAAAGAATTCAGTTTCAATTTGGGAAGTCCAACTACTATAAATTACTCTATATTCTTCAGTATAAAATAAAATTATTTACTTATTACGAATGTTCTACCACAAAATTTTTCTACAGAAAATAACATTCCATAATGATACTTGAGCCTCTGGAATTCAGGAATGTTCAAACAATTTAGAAAAGGTGAAATGATTAAAAAAAAAGGTAAGGATTTCTTCTAAACGATTAACGGAACTTTTTTTTTCAACTGTTGTTATATTCGTTTCGATAGATTTTTAGAATCACCCCTCCCCCCCCCAAAAAAGCACCGCTAAAATGCATTTTTTTTTCTCTTATAAATGTTCAAAATCTATCAAGATCAAATTAATAGCCCATTCTTTAATGATTATTAAGGCAAATTAAAAGGCATGAGAACGTTTCACCTGTCTTTAAAATTAAACTTATAACGTGATTAAAAATGATCATGTATAATAATATATAATAAACTGCCAAAGAACTTTATAGAAATATATATTATATTTTCCCTTAAAATAAAAGCAGTTTCTCTTTTTCTTAATCATATATAAAATATGCTGTATAAGAATAATCATCTAACACCAATAAAATTAAAAACAAAATTAAAAGTTTAAATTATTGAAATAAATTAAATATACTCATTCAAATTAATTCAAATCAAAACAAAAAAATAATACATTTTCTTCCCTTTTTAAAAAAATAAACTATTGCTTAGCTTTTACAGTAGTGTCCAAACATTATAGCCCGCAACAACGTTATACGAATACCTCATTCGTTGGTTTTTTTAATAAAATGCTGCAAAATAATCATTTTTATGCATTAAAAAAATTGGTTATTGACAATTCACGATAAAATATATTTACCTACTGCTATTAACATTGCAGTTAGACAATAGTTCGTATTTACATTAAGTTTATAACATTGTGACGATTCGTTTTATGTTATACAATAATTCTTCATTCATTATGTTTAAAAATAAAATGCTATTTAATAATAATTTTTTAAGAATAAAAAATGGATATGAATAGGAACGTAGGTCACGAAAAATATATTTACCTGGTGATATTAAAATTGTATTCAGACAATAGTTTCATTTGCTTAGTAATTTCAGTTAGAACGCAGATATTCATAGTTGTTCATCCAATAAAGAATACCAGATCCGATTTTTTTTTTCATGAATCCAATAATAAAAAGCATCTGTCATTTTATTTAAAATTCTCCAATATTCTCGTAAAATTTTATCTCAATCATTTACTTTAATATTCCTGTTTTTTTTTCAAGAATGCCTATATCTTAAATTAAGTTCGGAATTCGGCATTCTTTTTCAAATATGATTCACATGCAATACTTCCATCTTTTTACGAATTTCGATATGCGACATAAATAATGCTATTTCTCATCGTTGCCTACAGTCATAGGGGAGCGGAAACCAAATGCTTGATATATGATGCCATTTACTTTGCTAAACCATATGCAAACGAAGAAATAAACAGAAAAACAAGTTGTTACTCATATTGAATCATAAATTTTTCACATATCAGAAATCATGATTACTAGATGGAAGAGAATCATCAGATTCTACAAATTTGTTTTTAATAACATCCGAAGATCCGTTTTAATGCAAGTATAGAAACTAAACTGTTTAGTTGTATGAAAACGCAAACCAAATTATATTTCTAAAACATATCATAGATCTCTTTCTCCGACTCATGATCTCTTAAACATAGATATTATGAAAAAATTAGTCAATTTATTATTAAAAAACATAGAATCATAGTTAAACGACAACACTAAAATTCAACTAATTCATACCAAGGCTTTTGTTTTTAAATATATTTTTGGAAAGTATTTCAATGTAATTGGGCGACAAAACTTCACCAAACAAAATTCCAATTTTAAATAATTCTAAATTCTGTTAATTGAATATAGAAATAAATTACAGAATTTCATATAAACACCATGACACGTAAAGTAACTTCAAATAACTTTTCTTATTCATAGTTTCCTAACAAAATACATTAATTAAAAAGATCACAATTTCATAACTTATTACCAAATGCAAACGTGTTCGTTTAATATTTTTAATGGAATTCCGATGGACTTTTTTGCTTAAAGAAAAGCTAACTGTCACAATCATTTACTGATCTAATACTAGTCAGGACATCTATTCAGATATTCATCGCAGTTTCCAAATTTTGAACTAATGAAGTTAATTCTTAACAGAAAACCTCACTCGAAGACGCTGTTAATTATACATAATCCTACGGAGAAATCTGTCCGAGCAATTCGAAGCTAATGTAATCAGCGTCTTCGATACTATAGCGGGTCTAGACTAACGTCAGCCTATTCATCTAAGAGATTAACGAGCCGTAAGTGCTTGATCACGACACAGGGATATAAACCTGCTTCTAGCAACTGATTGTGATATTCTACAGGACATTATCTTAACCTGATGGTGGACACGCAAGGAACTATGGCCTTTCCACAATGACCCCATGCATACAAACTATCGACTTCTTTCTATGGACAAATACATCTAACTCCTCCAGCAATAGAATGTGGGAGATAATATAACTAGCTTTATTGGAAACATATCTGAGTATCCGAATATTTATATCATTTAATCCGTAACGAAATAACATCCGAATAAGTTACAGCTTTACACAAAAACGTCTCACCACAGTCAGCCTAGAAAAATCACGGTCTGTTTTGACTACAGATTCAGCTGCCATCTGCTGTGACACACAACGGAACGGATAAAATGAGTCATCGCTATAAAGCAACTTTCAATCAGAAATCTATTCAAGGCAGATTTCGTTTAAAAGATAAGATAAACAGACTGATAAAACTTCAAACCTTAGCAAATTATTGCAATATTAGACAGAATTCACAACAGATAAGGAAGCTTTTTTAAACGTCATTTGGTTACATATCATTCTTCGCAAAAATTACGATGATAGGACAATTGTAGAAAAAATTTGACACGCTTCCATGCCATAAAAACAAGAGAAACGAACCAAATAAAATTAAGCAGTAAACTAACTTCCAGCCGAAAGATTACCAGAGACGCCATTTTTCCAGCTGAAAGATGACATAATAAATTTTGAAATCAAATTGGCAGGAACTGTTCGGCCCATTTGGCGTATAACATGGAAACATGAACTAACTTCATTATATATTTAAACACTTACAAATATTAATAATACATTAAAAACTTAAAAGTATGAATTAAAATATTATTTTAATATACATAAGTTAGATATACTTATGAGGCAACAAGAATTTCAATCAACTTTTTATTGTCATTCGTGCGAAGTATGAATTTTTAAAGACTTAAGATTTAATCACGCGTAGAGACGTTTTGAACTAATCCAAAACAATAGAGACCAAAAAAAAATTATGGACATTCATATCAAATATTAATAGTTAACATGTTTACAACAAAATGTTTAATCACGCGTACAGACGTGTCCTCTTTCATCGTTCAAGAAAAAAACAGCAGAGAACTAGAGTTGAAATTATTCGACCATTTATCTGACAGGGTAGAGACTGATAGATTTAAGAGCTTCATAAATGAGGAGAAATTGATTTTTAATTTCATTTCAAAACATTTATTATAAACTATTTATGATTAGATCAGGAGTTTTTTCAAACAGTATTAATTCAGAAATAAGTTACCATATCATCTTAATATTTAAAATAAAATTCAACAAATGTTATAAAATTTTTCTAAAAGATAGATATATAAAATTTATGAAAGGGAAGTTAGTGATTTAAAATTCCAATAGAAACAGAATATTAGATCCAGTTAATAATACTTTTTTCTGTTCAACTAATTTAAAATTAAATTACTACACACGCATTAATGTTTTTTAAAAATGTAGTAAGTTCTGGTAAATTTTGATAATATTCGGAAAGTTTAAACAAATTAAAGGTTTTACAGAGCTATTTATGAAGAACGCGGAGGGGGAAAAAATAAGAAGTAAATAATTCTTTTTTCTTCAATATATAGAATTATTTTCAGAGAAAGCGACGAGAAAAGAAAAAAAAATTAACAATTTTTTTTTCAATATAGAGAGTTATTTTTAAAGAGCGAGGATGGGAGAAGAGGGGAGGGGTATGTATGCGCTGCCTCCAGTGTAACATTGACCTGAGTCAATATCATTTATCTTGTGATAAGAAGTAAGTCAAAGTGGCAGTTCTTAAGGAACAATCCAAAATACTGCATCGCTGATAAGAGCGGCGGGATATTTACGGGAAGTGCAGTTCCTTCTAATAAATGATTCTTGGACATGTGGCCTAAGTTATATATGAAATTCTTTAGCAACCTGATGGCTGAAAGACATTAAAAAGTAAAGGAACAAGGAACAAGAAATGGCAACTCAATGGCTTTTTCGAAACATTTAAAAGTTCCATTAAAAGTGCGAATGTCCAGTTAAAAGCCTTGGAGAAAACGGTAAAAAACATTAAAGCACTGAACCAGATAGGTACTGGGGGAGTTTTCACATTTAAGAGTACTTATGGAAAAATCAATGCTTTTATGGAAGGCTTGCCCGTGTCGTAAAATATTAAGCGCTGCGAACAACGGCCAGCTTTTAGCTCTTAATTAAGATGAAATTTCAATTGTCAGGAATTTTGTGAGAAGGAGAAGCGCTAAATAAAATGAGATCATAAAACTAATTTAACGGAAATAATTTAAGCTTTGGGTTACAAACCATGAACTGAATTTAACACGCTTCATAATGGTTCACTCAATTAACTTTGAATTATATTTCCGATTCTAAAAGCTCCAAGAATCATTATAGCTTTTCAGACCGGAATCGCATTTTAAATATTTTTAAATTAACTAGCATATTAAAAGTAATTTTATCACGCAAATGTATCCGCCAAAGACTTCGTTAACAGCAAGGGCGCAGAAAAATAAGTTTCTGCTTCTTTATGAAACATAAGTATAAACGCGTGAATATTTTCGTATCTTTTAAACTATCGGAACCATCAGTTTTCGGCAGAAGTTGATTCAAACATTCTTTATATTTATTATAAATAATTTTATCAATCCTGTTATTAAAAGTCTAAATAAATATATATTTGTAATTATTCTGATATTCACATAGATTTGTGAAAAATTGTTAAAAGTAAAAATATTCCTTTTTCTTGTGTCACTATGACGCAAAGTATTAATACATTATTACTAAAGAAAAGACTTAACCATTAACTAACAGAACTAAGCCATTAATACATTGTTATACTGAAACAGCCTCATTCTTAAAAAAAATTGTACGTCTTCAAACCAATGCAGATTAAAGTGGCATCAAAAAATCCTGAAATCTCTAATAAACGTACCATTTCTTAAAAGATTAACAACATGGAACATTCGTATCTCCCTTTAAACTGAGGAAATTTTCTAATTTGTTCACTTATCTTAATTTTGCCACATCTTAAAGATATATAAATATTGAAAGTTGTTCTATGCTACCACGCTTGGAAAGTGAATAAATGATATATCGATAATCAAGAAATTCCACTAATATAAAACACTACCAGGATATAATATTTACATTAGATGCAAAAAGTATTTATTTCGAAGTAACTTTCATATACTCTTTAGTAAATGCATGTCAAAATAAATGTATTTATTTGCATAAAATATATAAAAATTATTTCATTTGAAAGTTAAGGTAATTGAAGTTAAAGGGTGTATTTAGAAAATAGAAAAAAGTGACAGCTAACTAATTTGCATACAACTCACCCGTCATTCGGCCATTAAAAAATTATTTAAATTAAATATGCTTTAGGAATATTAAACTAGCATTTGATGGGATTTTTAATTTCACAAAATTTATTCAAAAATGTTAAATAAAATTATCAAGAGAACATTTATTGGAAAACAAGAAAATGAAAACCTTTTTAATTACAAACTAATCAAAATAAGAGCTTCATTATGTTTGCATTCAAATACAATTTTAGAAATCAGATTCACACCAAACAAACATTTAATCCATCGGTAAAATTAGATTTTCAAATGCTTTGAATAATTGGTGAAAATGCTTTGAGATAATTGTTCAGCGGGGAAAGGTAATCTTACAATAACTTATAAAGGCAATTTTCCGTTCGAAACCCATTCAAATGAGTCAAAGATTTGCCGAGAGATGCAGACTCAAAATTCATTACCAATGCAGTATGCGGATAGGATCATTAATTACCTAGAATAAGAAAAATAATCTATACGTACCTTTTCCTTTCGAACAAATGGAAATGCTAAATCTTTAGAATTATAAGTCATCAAGTCAATGTTCTTTCGCCCATTAAATAGCTTTTTTTTCGTGAGCTACTATTAGTAATCAATGTGTAATTTTTAATTTTGGCTACGTAATTTGATAATAAGTGTAAAGGAAAAATAAACTATAATTTTAAATATTGTTTTATATTTATGTGTATAATTTTAAAAATAAATAATTATATCGTTCATTTAAGCACTCAATACGAGCATAAGCCGCGAAAATACTTTTAACATAAACTATAGACTTAAAACTGCTATTAATTCTATTGAAAATATTCAAAAATACAACCAGGCCTTCAATGTTTCAGAAAAACAGAGCGAAATAGGCAGGTGGTTAAAATTTATTTATTTAACATAATGCATCTGATTGTCGAATAAGTAAACTAGCGGAAACTAGGAATGTTTTACCCCTCTTCATGATCAATTAGTGACGGCATATAAATCGACTTATTTATAAATCAGAACTTTAATGTTTATCTTAGAACAATACATATTATTTTCATTGGATGGAGAAATCAAACATCAAACTTTTCTCAAAACAAGTTAATTATAAAGTGTAGACTATAACACAAGAAATTAGTTATTTTAAGCTTACAAAGCAAGGCATATTGTCTTTGAAAGAGTTCTATACATTAGTAGAAGATAAAGGTCATAAAATAGACGCATTATCACTCAATCACATTTTTTTTAAGTTGGCAAACAGGCAAAAAGGATTAAATTGTTATGTAAACTGCACGTTATGACATTAAAAGTTACATATTTTTAAACTGGTAAAAGACTCTTCACTGCATTTCATATATAATTCTTTAAAGTACCACCTACTCTGTACTTAGAATTATTTTAAGTTTGCAATTATAATTAACTCTTAGTGAAATAGTTTAAGTATCACTAATTGCCCACGTGAGATGTATAAGAAGTCCGTTTTGTATGCAGAATATTTTTAAATAAAGTAAGTGGATAATTAATTTTATTGAAGACATTTTAATTTTACCGAAAACAACTTTAAATGGTGGAAAATTTTGAAACAAGTAATTTTTTTAACCATCCTTGATAAGAATTAATTATTTTTCTTCGAAAATAACTTAAAGAATAAACTGACAAAAAGAGTATATTTTGTTTGAGCTTCTAAAAGTAAACTACTTAATTCAGACTTTGAAATTTATAATCACTCTGTTAGTTTCACAACAGTAATAGGACCAAAATGATTTTTTTTCTCCTATTCAAATTTTCAAAGGAAGTATTTTGTCGTATATGCAAATTAACAAAATAAAAAAATAATAAAACTGTTTAAGTAGCTAAGAAAATTACGTAAGCGTTAATGATGAAATATTAATTATATTTCAGTAATTACATTTTAACAACTAAGCGAAATATATGAAATATTATCAATCAATTATTAATTCCCTCAAAAAATATTAATAATATTTGTATTTCAATCACTTAGATTTATTTAGATAATATCGATTCAGATGTCTGAATAATAGATGAAAATAAAAAGTTTTTCCTGTCGAAGGGCTGAAATTTGTTTATAATATTTTAATTTATGGACTATGCATACAGACTGTTTTAAGGCAAAATGCTTAAGCATATCAGTTGCTTGTTTTAATTTCATATCAGTTATTATCCTGTCTTTATTCATTTTCATTTCGGAATATTTTTGGAGTTCGGATAAGTAATATTATCTATAACGCATCTGAAACGGGCTACTGACAGTGGAGCATATTTGCATAATTTGTAATGTCATCTTTTCAAAATTAAAATTTAATAAATAATAATTTTAACGAGAAGATTTTTAATTTTGAAATTTTAATCAATTTTATGCTTTATTTATTAATTTCAATAAAATATTTAAGTTTTAAATTATTTTTTTAAAATTACTTTTTACTGCATTCCTTACTGTTATTCATATGTATTTCATAGAATTCCTATTAAAATGTTTTTTAAGTCATACACAGTAGAATTAAATCTCATTATATACCGAGTTTCGGACAGTACAAAAGTAAATGCAATAATTTTCAAATATACAAAAAAAAAAGGAAAGGATGTCATTTACCTGAAAGTTTAGAAGAGAATAATAAATAAAATATACCTATACAGGAAACACTGACGTTCATTTACGTAAGCCATAAATTTTAAGCAAGAATTTCCTGTTCTTTGAACTGTTAGGACACGAAATTTATTTTTTTTAAGGCCAGGCGTTTTTATTATCGAGTCACAAGACAGTAAGGTTTCACAAGTCACTTGAATTATTGCATGATCGCTTATTTAGTACCAATAAATGGACATGCAAGACTGTTTTTAGAACGCTTCACTGGTTATTTGCTTCACTTCGACTACGCGATTCGGTTGGGCAAGTCATCTGGTACTAAAAACAGCCGATGATATATATAGAAGATATTTAATTTCGATCTTTTTTTAAGCCGTAAACCTATCACTAATTATTCGTATTTTTTAAGAAAATTATCCTAACACACATAGACAAACTCGAAGGAAATAAATTTAAAGCAATAATGCTTCTATCATTTATTTTTAAGAAGTTAACTTTAAAAAACTGTATAGAACTTAAAATAATGCAAAAAAGTAAAAATGAAATCTCACTTTAAAATGCAAATTTCACGTTATCATGTGAGAACACAATTTTTTAAATCATTATTTGTCTAAAAATTATTCATCAGTTTAAACCAGCTTGAAACAATCACTGGGCTTCTCTATCGATCTCGGTCTCTCTCTCTCTCTCTCTTTATAATATATATAAATAATATATATATATATACTATACGGTCTCTATCCTATCCCTCTCTATGAATATATATATATGCGATTTCCAAATGATAAACTATTTATCAATAAATTTTTAAACAAATTAATTTATATGGAATTTTTAAGAAAACAATATTTTTGCAAACATAAACTGCTATTTTCTAATTTCTGAGATCATAAAACAATTTCATAATAGATTAATCTTAGAACAGGAGACAAATCCTTCGAGATTTCCCACTTAAGAATGAATGAAGTGATATTTGCCCACTGGAGGAAAGAGAATTTTTTTTAAAAAATCAAAACTGTTATTAAATGCGAGTGAAGTTTTTTGAACATATAAAAATTAAATTATTTAATTTCCTCCAAAAAAAATTACATTCCATGAAAATAATGGCTATGATGCCATAATTCTGCGTCAATCTTTTAAAAACGCATCTTCTTTTAAAGAAGCATACATAATATTAATGCAATACTGGTAAAAGCAGGTAAATATATATATATGCGATTAAAAGATGTTTATGAATATCGCCATTTATGCTCTATTCATTGCCGAATTTCAAATGTCAATTAATTTCCAATATCCCATCTAGTTCTTGTAAGGTGACAAACATTTTAAATTTACAAAATACGGTCTACTATTACAAGAGTACAATTCGCTTAGTAGTTTTCTGTTTTTTAGTACCTCCCTCAATCGAACTAAAATAAATTTTTTTTTAAATAATTCTAGCAATTTGTTGTAAGCATAATCTATGCAAAATGCATCGTTAAGTCCAAACCTACGTCAAAATGAAGGATGAAAAACCGAGTAAGACCGAATTTCGAAAGTCAGGTCATTTGCAATTTTCCATCTGGTTCTTGTAATGTGACAAACATTTTCAATTTACAAAATACTGTCTACTATTACAACAAGGGAATGATTGCGTTAGTAGTTAATTCGGCAAGAAGAGGCTGGTGATGAGAATGGGTTAATTTGAATTCTTCAAGTAGTTTCACGAGTTGTTTTTACACCCAAGTGAAAACCGCAAACAAAAGATCGCGATAATGATCTCAATCAGCGAATAAGGAAATAAGAACCCGGATCTAAACCAACGAAATAACGTCTAGAACAGATCATTATGTGAAGTGACAATCTCTCTTCTAAATCTAAATAAAGAATACTTACCAACTTAGCGGAAACCTCGATTCCAGTATAGGACTACTGAAAACGCGTAAATTATTTTAAATTGAGGCAATTGAAAGAAAATGTCAATGGGAGGGGGAAATGTGTATTGTGTGTACTGTGTGAAATTTAACTGGTGGACCAAGATCTAATGGAAACACCCTACTGAAATCCAGCACCAACAGACTGTGACTAAACACAGGAAACTTAGCGACTAACATGGCATTTATGGGTTTCTCTAAAAATAAAAACCAATGGCAATTTCACTGGCTTTTTATTTCATCTAATGGAAGTACAAAGGATGGATTAAATGAAGGTATACATTATGGCGCCCCCATAATTCGAATTCCATGCACAGTACAATTTTTTTTTTTTTTATCCAAACTGAAAAACCACTGCAAGAAAGTTGATGTTTATAGAAATATCCGCTATTATTCAAATTAATTTTTTTGGGTTCAACGGTAAAATAGATGAAAATCATGAACAAAAAAACTAGCCTAACAGTTTTGTCTGCTATTAGGCCTCATATGTATTCGAAATTGTCAGATTCAAAAATAAATATTATCTTTAACAGCTCATTATAAATAGTTTAGGTATATTAACGTCCCGTTTTAAAGCAACGCTAGGACAATTTTGGGACCGACCTAGTAATTACGAATCGCTGTCAAATGATGAGGACGATTCCTGAACTGGCACCCACCACTTCACACCACAGCAGTGGGAAGACGTTTGGTTCATTAATAATAACTGTAGTAGCGCTTCTTTAGTGCGATATTCAAAGGACAAGTCTATTTTTTAACGAGAGGGGAGTATTATCGTATCTTGAATAAAAAGTCACGAACGACTAAATTTAGGCTAAAATAAAAAATAAAAAAATGGTTTAAGTCAATTCAAACAAATTATTTTAGGGGATTATTCCACTGATAATTTCATGCACTAAAATAAAGGAAATTATTTTTTAAAAAAAAAAAGAACGGAACTGCATTTAATTTTATTACACCTATATTGCAATATGTCCTTTTGATTAACCATATACAGTTATTTTTCTTTTTTCGAATTTTTGAACCGAAGCATATAACAAAAAGATGTAAGATAAACTGAAATATTTCAGAGATTTTATTATAAAAGATAAAGAGAGAAATTGTCATCTTTTCTTTTCTTTTTTTTAAAGAACTCCTTGGTTTGATTTGCACTTTGAAACACTCAAATTTTAGTTTCGTCTATCTGTTTTATTAATTATGATTTTTATTACCTTTAAATTTGGATCTCCCTTATGATTCTAGGCGGCATGTGGTCGAATACCTGAGATGTTCTAAAAATATATATTTAATTCTGAAATGAACAGCAAGTAATTGACATAACGCAAAATTACGTACTAACGAGTGAATAGATTAAGAGGTTTCACTGTTCCAATTTATATTTCTGCTAGGATTATCGAAATTTTCAAGTGCAAAATAAGCGTAACCAATTATTTGTTTGAACTAAAATTAAAATAACTATCCCACACCCGAAAAAAAAACGTGGTCCGTATTAAATATTAAAGTTTTCAATTGAAGCATTTTCTTGATGTTAAGGCATATTCTGGCTCGTAATGGGAGTCTTTATGGAAGAAAAGGTAAAAATGCACACTTACCTTTCAGGGATTTCGGATCCTTAGTTCAAGACTTCGATTTGACCAGCTAAAGAGAAGAAAAAAAAACGAAAAAAGCATATCAGATAGGGAAAGCGATAATATAAAAAATAACTATTTGATTCTATAATTACTCACCAAAAAATAATTTGAATGCAAACCCCTTTTACGTAATTTTAGCTGAAATTCGAAAATAAATATAATAACTACTCTTAATACTCCCGCATGCTTAACTATGTTGCTTTAGTCTCATTTTAGTCTCATTACTATAGAATCAAATAATCGTCAAAACAATTATTCTATAATTATTACTCACCAAACAATAAGTTGAATACAAACCTCTTTTACGTAATCTATACTAAAGTTCCAAAATAAATAGAATAACTACTCTTAATACTACCATGCTTAATTTTGTTGCTTCAGCTAATGCTATAAAAACATATAAATAACCTAAGAGAAACTTACCAGTCTTAAAATTCTTCAGCAATTTCTGAACATTACTTTTCAAGTTTCGCCGTAGGTAAAAACAAAACATAAAAATAAAGAAAAACTTTCAAAACTGCATGCGCGCTTTTGTCCTCAACGTTTTCAAACTTAATTTAGAATTTGCATGACTAATATCTCACGTTTATAAAGAATTATAATATATATTCAGCAGTTAGATGGAATAAAGAGCATTTTAAAAAATATATATATTGAAGATAGAATCTTAATAGAATAGAATTTTAAATTCAATTAAATAGAACGAATCGATTCATATAATTCTATATTCTATTGGAAAGAACGAATATATTCATAGAATTATAAATTCTATTGGAAAGAACGAATTGATTCACAAAATTCTAAATTCTATTAGAAAAAACGTGTCGATTCATAGAATTCTAATTTCTATTAGAAAAAACAAGTCTTCCATTTCTTCTAAATCAGTTAGTGTATTAATGCATCTGTTAATCATTTAAAGTACTTCTTCTAAATCTATTAACAACCAAGTTTAAACTATATTTCGAATAGTAACAAAAATATTGAAATATTGAAATTCTTAATGATATTAAGAATCTAATTCAGTAAATAATTACTAGAAGCTCTAATAAATAAAGAAATAATTTAAATAAATTCAATTCCAGTACGATAGTCTTTTTTCCCTTCCAAAACAATAATAAATTAATAGTACTTTTCAAATTAGCTAGACAGAACTTTATTATATATATATATATATATATTGAATAACATAAATTATAAAATGAGCATTGAAAAAATTATTTTTCTAGACTGCTGAAAATATTATATTTATGATACAAATTACTATATCAAGCACATATGACAGAACAAAAACATCTGAAAACTCGCATATTAAAATTGGAACTAGCCGCAGCGATTTACGAATTTTTTCAATCTTCGCATATGAACACAGACAGTTAACATGCAAGATACATGCATACAATGAAAAATATTTGTTAAACATTTTACACTAATATGGACATAAAAGACGATTAGTAACCAAACACATAATATTCTTTTTCCGTTTACAATTAATTCATAGCGAATAAAAATATATATACTTACGTCCAAAGGATATAAACATTTGTCTAATAGACACATGTTAATTATTAGGATATATAATTTTTTAGATTTCTCATAAAAAATTCAGAAGATTATTCATAAAAATCAAGCTTTTACTCTAATTTGATTCAGTATTAGATACTATTCATAATTTAATTTTTTTCTTTTAATTCGTATCTTCTCATTTAGCTTATTTTTAAAAAAAATATTGCAAATTAATAAAACAATGATATACATCTTAAACCCTCTCTCGCTAATAAAATATACATTGGACTTCATATGTTTCCCTCACAAAAAGAAATAATAAATAACCCCTCTATTTTTCACCGTGACATGATATCCTAAAATTGAATCAGGATATAAAACCATCCTGACAAACGACATTTCAGAATGGGTCTTATTTACAGCAAGAGTTCTTTATCTTTTATACGCGCACCTCCCCATAAAACAATCCGACAAGCTCTACAACACTAAGCCTGTTGTGTTCCCTAAAATGTGCAATCAATTTGGATAATAACGAACATGATGAGCAGGAACAGTTCTTCCGATGATGTATAGCGGAACACACTGTTTATTAACCTAGCGTAAAGGCAGACATCCACTTCGTCACGACTTCCAGCGTGACCCTGCTCAGACCCTTGCAAAGGCCCCTTTTCTGGTTCTAATATATGAGATGGCAGAAGATTCATAAAATAATGAGCCACACTCAACTATTCCCCACCCCGAACTTGATGCTCGTTTGAACATCTGCCCTTGTGTGAGAAGTCGGCCGTATTCATTTGGTTGTCGCACTTTTTTTTTTACCTCTCCAACAATTATTATTTTTTTCTTTTATCTAATCCCCCTCCGTTACTAAATGGGCTCTTTGACAAAGGCAGATGTCCCAACCTGAAAAGTTCATATACCAGTAGAGTTTTACGATTAAGTTGAAAACAACTTTGGCGATAAAACTATCATAGAAATCCTGATTAATAGGTTGATAAGATTCGTTCGTCTTACAGATAACGATACAACTATACAATTGACTGTAAAATTTTAAATTATATTAGAATGTTTTCAAATAATACAGAAAAGTGTCATCGTTGAACAGAAAGGTAGATGTGCCAAACTGAAAAATTCATATACCGGTATAGTTTTACGGTTAAGTTGAAAACAACTTTGAAGATAAACTCTCACAGAAATTATGATAAATACACTGATACGATTTTATCTTTCATCTAACAGATTTCGATGCAAATATACATTTGACACTAATTTTTAGATTATTATAATTGAATGTTTTCAAAAAATGCAGAACTTTCATTTAACACACAGAATAATTATTATCAAGACATTAGAAGAACGTATTTTAGAACAGAAGAATTACGTTCTAAAGTTCTACCAGAAATAAAGGCATTCCAATTATTTTCCTATTACCACGCTGAAATATTTTTTATTGTATGCATATATCTATTAAGTTAATTAAGCATATCATCAGCTAATTGAAAATTTTTTAAATATTCAAGTAAGCATTTTGTTTAAAAGAACTGAAACAAATCAAATGAAAATATTATCGATAAATAGACGCTTTAAACGTTTAAAACAAAATAATCGTTTATGAAAAACAAAAAAATTGTTCAAATTAACTACATTAGCAAACGATAATAAAACACATTTCTATTCACAAGAGTAACTAGTATTTTTTAAAGCACTATTGCAAGTTAAAATTTCTTTTTCTATTTCAATAAAAGAAAATAATATATAACATATATTTATTCTTTTGTTGTTGTTGTTATCATCACGGGGAATGGGCGAATACATTCTGAATTATGGAGAAAGATGGTATTACATTATTTTTCCCCAGTGTCATTTCTAAGTAATTCGAAACTACATTAAAATGTGTCTTTTTAATCTACTTTTTTGACAAACAAATGTCACTTTCAGGCCGGAGCATATCCAATTTTCTAATTTATAAAGAAAGTATACCACGCGCGTTCTCTTTCATAAGGCAGTCTGGCCTATTTTGCATATACCAATTTATTCCTTTTCATTTCAACTGAGCAAACGTTAGACTTAGGAAAGCAACAGACTCCGAGCATATGGTTATTCGCTTTTTCATCTGTTTATTTCAATCCTTTTTTTTTTTTTGTATTCTTATTTCTTTTTTACATTGTCTTTTGAGAGAAAAAAAAAGTCCGCTTTGTTAATGGAATAAAATAACAGTTAAACATTTATATTCGCTGTAATCTTGCGCTAAGCTAGTCAGCATGTAAACAACAAAATTAGAGCTACCCTTTCGAATAATCTAACTAAACATACACGAAATTATTTTCGCTCAGTATATGAAAAATATCTCCTCTGAGAAAAGCGAATTCAATATTTAACGAGGAGATGCGATTTACTCTGTATATTTGACGAACGTTGGAGTAAATCCAAAACAAACTACCCATTTTTTTTATTAGTCTTACAAAGTATTGCTTTTGGCGTACTGATATCGTCAATAAATATTTGTCGATTATTATCATGTTTTACGGGATGCTTGTAATTTAATACATTGTGGAGAAATGCATAATGAACAACGGTTGAAAGAACACGTTCTACCATATTCATTAGAAAAGAGTTAGACAAAGAAGAAATCTAAAATAAACGTGTTTGTTTATTTCGAAGTTTCTAGCACGGAAGTTTCTATAACAAAGCATTCGAAGTTGCTGTTAGTTTCAGTATTCTGAGATGACCACTTTCCGACAATTCTATTTCATTAAGAGGAGATACGCGGAAGGATGGGAGCATTTCAGGAATTCTTTATCATCCTTTGACCTTGATTATCGCCCTATTAGATACTATTTTGATCATTTTTTTTACGTGTATGCGAATATAGTTTCGTTTCTGTCAGTATTATTTTAATTCAGTCAGCGAGTAATCCGAGTTTGTCATTTTATTGTTAAATGAAAACATCCCCTTCTCTCATCTTTACTCTCACCCCTCTTTTGACGAATTAAACGCATTCAAAGGCATGCAGAAAAGCGCAAAATCTGTTGTCAAATAATACATTATTTACAGTCACAAGAGAGATTTTTAAAGGGATGGATACTTTCAAAAAGGACACAAGACCGATTGACAAAACTGTATAGAACACAAATTATAATTTTTATATATTATTATTATTATTTTGAAAAAAAAAGCTAGATGAAACTACAATTTATGAGATATTTTTAGACCCAATGTCAGAAGACAGCTTCAACAATAGCAAAGGTTCTAAAAGACGTATACCACTTCGAAATCAATTAGAATGTAAATTTTACGTAAAAACGGAAGGTTGCTTCCGCTATATTTTCTAGCCTTCAACATGAAAAAAAAAAATGTGTCAATAGACAAATTCATATAATGTGGGCAGTTAAAATATAATTAGTTTTTGTCCCCTGGTAGGCACTATATATATGTATATCGTTCAACAATTTGAAGCCTAGTTGGTTTTAGATTCTAAAACAATCCATCAAAAACGAAGAATATCAAAAGCAAAAATTTGCGTCGCGTATTACTGCCACACTGAAATTTATACGTTAGCTTTTATTGTTAAATATACTTTTATTTTGTCCAATTTTGAAATTTCAAATATGTTAGTTAAAAACTGAAATACAGCATTGCCTAAACTGAAATTAACTCTATTCAGTCTTAGCATAAAATCACTGATGCATCATTTCACGCAATTCCATTATCTCTAACATAACATAACAAACAAAAGTCATGGAGAGTAAATTACAATTCTCCTAAACCCGATTGCGCAATTGATTAAACTATACCTTTCATTAACTTAGGCAATTAATTAAAAGCTTTCTCATAATAATTAGCATGAAGAACTATCTTCAAGTACTTTTTCAATGAACAATTATGAATAGTAAATGCTGGCCCAGAGAGCAATTCAGAAATGAACCATTCTTGCAAGAAATGCCAAAGCGTTCGAGACAATTAGCGCTAAGTAAAAAGCACTTCAACTTCCTCTACACCCCAGGCAGACATTAAGCCACTCAGCAGTTCGGTGGAAAATACAAAACTACAGACGATTAATAGCATAATTAATTCCCAAATGAAAACCCTGAAAGGGAACAACAATCACCAAAAAGTTTCTTTCCTTAAATAGCGTAACCCCTCAAGACAAAAATCTCCATCCATGGCATTAAACCAGCGCAATTTAAACAGATTTTGTGTTCTTAATACACGCGTCTTTGCATTTTTGTAGCTAACCTAGGGATATAATACTGCTATCTAATATGCTTTGACCTCAAGCGCAGTTGGCAGATTCTACAGTGCGAGCATCACTTCAGAGAATAGGGAATTGTGCCTGCATCAGCTAAATTTCATATCCGGCGATGTATTATAGGGTAAAATAACAGAACTGATATTTTTGCCAGCAGATGTTAGGTTTAGGCGTGAAGCCACGAGCAAAATGCGTTAAGTAACTTTAAAACAAAAGAGAAGTTTTGAATATGAAAAGGATGGTGATATTAATGTTTCCGGAAAATCTAAAGTCACATGCCTAAGTTTCTTATTCCAAGATTTTTAACTTGTTGCAAACGAGATGTTGTATCTACTCTATTTTTTTATTATTATCTTTTATTTCTATTTTACGAACAACTTATAGAATTTAGACACTCTTTAAAAATGCTAAGGCAAACTGTTAAAACCCTTTTAGACGTGAAATTTCACTTGTTTCCCAAGGCTTGATAAACAATCTTTGAAAAGGGCGCATTTGAAAATACAGGAAATATGAAAAAAAGTTAATTTAATTAATGTTATATTAGTTTTAATTAGTTATTTCTAAGCCGATTAATTTAAATTTTTGCTAGACATGTAAGGCAATTTGTTTGATAAGTCATTACATCACAGTAGTGTTTTTTTACATGTTTTAAAAATAAGTAGGTCTTCGTCTTGAAAAGACATGGCAAAATGTAAATAAGCTCTATTAATTGCAGGGGGGAAGTAAAGCAAATAAGACATTAAAATAAAACAAAGTTTAAATTTTATTGGAATATTCTACGTATTAAATGTATTTCATACGTAATTCATAGATATTCTTATTAGAAAATTTTATTTTTCATTTCCGCACTAAAGTTTGCACTGAAAACGTTTGTAAAAAAATGTCTATTACGCATTAGAACTAAATCCAATTCTGTACAGTCTATGGAGTTAAAAAAAAATCAGATCGAAAGGGGGAAAAATCCCTCTTTTAACAGGTAGCGGGTATTTATAAACCCTGTATCACCACAGAGGGAAAACTTCAATGTCATAGGAAGAATAGAACAAAAAAAAAAGTTTTAATGCTTTAGTAAGATTAGACCTTCTATGCAAATAAAAGTCTGCTATAGCCGCTAAAACTATTTGTATAAAAGATTTCTTTTTCCTCCAGAAACTTTTTAATCAGTTACGTCTTTATAAATCCTTTTAAACTCATGTATTCTTAACAAAAAGGGGGGGGGGATTTTTCCCCCAAAAAAAACTAATGTACACACGAAATTAAACGAAAGCTAACTAAATAGTTTCTGAGTAGCTAATCAATTGTATTAGAAGATAAAACACAAGATTTCACAAAATAAATAAATTAAATTCATTGTATTTAAGTTGCAAACTATCAGTTTTTCTTCGCCTATAAAATAGTTAATAATATCAATACGATTTTTTTAAAAAAAGATCCATATTAAAAAAATACTCCTCCCCTCCTCCAGAAAATATCGCATTTTAACTCAAAATGGAAATTTCAACAAATTTTCTTTAACGTAATGGCGATAATAACATTATTGCTTTAAAAGAGTTTAAAATCTCTTTTTATTACTACTTTTAAATAAAAAAGATCTAGTCAATATAAGCTCATATTTAACTCATCAATTATTCATTTCGCGATATCCCTTTTAAAAAAGAATACAGAATAAACATACATGGAATCTTAATTTTATTCAAGAGATCAGATATGAAAAAATGGTAAAGAATAAATAAAAGTTGCTTAAGAAGCCTATGGCTGAAAAATGCTTTGTAGCTTTAAATGTGGTTAAGAGAACCTAGCGCTTTCTGCTCAAACACTTTGTTCATTTTTATTTCAGTTTGTTTCTGGAAAAGCTAAACTAGCTTTCTTTTAGGATGGACCAGTCAAAAACAGATCACACATCCCCATGAATTTAATAAAGTTTGAATTTTTACATATAGGAAAAAAATTTTATATTTAAATTACTTCAACAGATCAACTAAAACAGTCAAAGAAACGAAACTTCAATGTAAAGCCGTACACATTTTTATCAAATAGCTTTCAGGTTGCTAATATAATTTTTAGACATTACGCCCTTTATCTAGCTAATGACTTATTCCAGTTAGCACTAAATTTCAAACCGAGAGTTTCATACAAATAAGTCTAAAACAGATAAACAACGGTCTCTAAAAAACTGTCGATAAAAATTTGCGTTCATCAAAGTATAATAATTCTAACAGCAAACAGGATATATACAGAAAGGAACTGAAACAGCAGAAACAAAGTCGGATTCAGATGGATTCTAACACGAGTAAATTTTTTTCTTTTTCATTCTTAACAATATATATATATATATATATATATTGTTAAGAATG